>JAUIMW010000247.1:0-20596 GCA_033557785.1 Enochrus cinctus | reverse complement strand
AAGTACATATATTCTAATATTTAGCAGCAAAAATGATTTCTTGTCAATGAAATTTAGGAAATTTTTAGTTAGAATCTAATGTTTTTTCTAAAAGGCTTATCACCGGAAGTCATTTTAGAAACTTTGTTAAGTTTGCTCTCATCAGGAATTATCTGCAACTTTCTCTTTACTTTTTGAATAGTAACAGTTTTGCTTGCATTTGAATTAAACATACAAACGGCACTTTTTCTTTCAACCTTTACCCTTCTTTCAGAAGATTTTTCTTGTCTCTTCAATTTGTAAACAATCCCCTTAAACCTTTTTCTAAGCAAAGGATCTCCTTTAATTATAGATCTCCAATGCTTAGTAGTGTTGTATACTGAAATCAATGAATCATCATCACATTTCTGTAGAATACTAGCTACCATTTCAGTAGGTATTGTCAAGAAGAAATTCTCTAAATAAAGAGTGTGTGGTAGCAATTGATACATCTTTAGGTTTTTTTGAAATGATTTCTCAAAATGTTCCAATTGGAATGATTTTTACCTTCTGAAATAACCCTATTTATATTTAAGAATGTCATGCTCAGCCGACAGTAACTGTTTTGGTTTACTGAACATGAAAAAATTCTAAAAAAGTCATGCTATTTGCTCTTTCTTAGTTTCCACATCTGAATATACCTATTGTACTTATATCCAATCTTTTTATTTATTGTACGCTTCTCATGTTTCTCACTGTGGCACTTCATTTTGTAGCTCTACTGCCATCAACCTTTGTCGCAAACATGTTTCATCTGGTAACAATTCTGTTGATCTTATATGCCATGGAAATCCTAATCTAGTGCAGTGGTTTCTCTTGACTTCAAGATCATGGCACAAAACGACCCAACGCCAATGCTTTCAGCATTCCTAGACATCACAGAATTTCACAATACTCAAACTCATTCAAAGATTTACATTTTTTACAAGACTCCAGCGTGTATTGTTAAAGAAAGCTCATAAATTTAAAAGTCCTATAAAAACTTCCAGAATTAGAAGTCAGCAATATTTCCTTGATGCATCTAACCCAAGCTCGAGCCTTCAGCAAGGAATTACACTCTCTAACGCTTTTCTTATTAAGCGACAGTCTTCTTAGGATCAGTAGTAGGCTCTAACACTCTAGTCTCAACTTTGAAATCAACCACCAATCCTTATACCCAATAACCACTCAAAGGAGGTAAGATAAGTGTTTTCCGAGATAAATAAAGAACCTTTAAGTTAATTTTTAGTAGAAAACCGAACAGATTGACGCTTCTTTTCTTCAAGATGTCCTCAAATGGAAGGTCTCTCGGAAGCAACAATAAAATCAACAAAACTTTTGTTCTGTTATGCTTATTTTTTTTTATTAAGTTTACAACAATTTAATTTAGAAATTTCCAATGTGTTCCACCCATATTGATTCCTGTTACGTTCAAAAATATCATATAAAAATGGTCAAGTTAACAATAACAGCTAAGAAATTTGTTAAAAGGGATTTATGTTTATGAGTTCTACTCTAAATAATGAGTAGAACTCATAAGCAAAGTTACTTTAAAAGTCTTCATAGTTTCAAGTAAAACCCATGATTTTTATATAAATTATTGAATTGTAGCATCAAGTAGTAGCGTGTCGATAAAAGACGAGAATGAATGAATTGTAATATCTTTGATACTCCAATTCACAAATAAAGCACATATATTCTAATATTTAGCAGCAAAAATGATTTATAAACAATATTTAAGTAGAATCTAAGGTTTATCACCAAGAGTATTTAATATTTAATTACAATCTAATGTTTTTTCTAAAAGGCTTATCGCCATAAGTCATCTTAGAAACTTCGTTAAGTTTGCTCTCGTCAGGAATTATCTGCAACTTTCTCTTTACTTTTTGAATAGTAACAGTTTTGCTAGCATTTGAATTAAACATACGAACAACACTTTTCCTTTCAACCTTTGCCCATATTTCAGAAGATTTTTCTTGTCTCTTCAATTTGTGAACAATCCCCTTAAACCTTTTTCTAAGCAACGGATCTCCTTTAATAATAGATCTCCAATGCTTAGTAGTGTTGTATGCTGAAATCAATGAACCATCATCACATTTCTGTAGAATACAAGCTACCATTTCAGTAGGTATTGTCAAGAAGAAATTCTCTAAATATAGAGTGTATGGCAACAATTGATACATCTTTAAATTTTTTTGAAATGATACCTCAGAATGTTCCAATTGGAATGATTTTTCCCTTCTGAAATGCCCCTTTTTATACTGAGGACTGTCATGGTTAGCTGACTGTAACTGTTCTGGTTCACAGACCATGAAAAACAAAGTCTCCTCATTTCCTCAAGGACAGCAAATTATAAATATTTCTTTAATTAGAAAGCATAGATAATTTTATATGATCTTAAAAAATCTTTTTCAGATGATGATACAGATCAACCTCCGGAAGGTGAAGAAGAAAAAGAGCCAGTCACTTATTATATCAGCAATGAAGTTCATTATAGCAGCTCGAAAATGTCGAGCTTGGTCATCATCAAAAGAGGTGCTATCATCGAAGCTGACAAAAGCATCCGAGCGCAAGTTCGCTTGATGAATTTTAGTGAAGGTTCACCTTATGAAACCCTTCACTCCTACATAAGCAAAACCGTAGCTCCATACTTCAAATCTTACGTGAAAGAATCCGGAAGAGCCGATAGAGATGGTGATAAAATGGCACCATCCGTCGAAAAAACTATAGCTGAACTAGAAATGGGACTGTTGCACCTTCAGCAAAACATAGATATTCCCGAAATATCCTTACCAATTCACCCGACTGTAGCTCAAGTTATCAAGAGATGTGCTGACGATAGCCGAAAACCAAAGGTAGCTGATTTCGGTGATCGTGTCGAAGACTCGTCCTTTTTGAATCAGCTGCAAAACGGCGTTAACCGCTGGATTAAAGAAATCCAAAAAGTCACCACATTAGATCGAGATCCCTCTTCTGGCACCGCCTTGCAAGAAATAAGCTTTTGGCTAAATTTGGAAAGAGCTTTGCATAGAATTCAAGAAAAACGTGAAAGCATGGAAGTTACTCTAACATTAGACATTCTAAAACATGGAAAGCGTTTTCACGCTACCGTGTCTTTCGATACGGATACTGGCTTAAAGCAAGCTTTGGCCACCGTAAATGATTACAACCCATTGATGAAAGATTTCCCGATTAATGACCTTTTAGCCGCAACAGATCTAGAAAGAATTAGACCTGCCGTGCAATTAATATTCTCACATTTACGTAAGATTAGAACAACTAAATACCCTATCCAACGCTGTCAACGTTTAGTTGAAGCAATATCCAGAGATTTGGAAGGCCAGTTACTTAAAGTGCTAGGCACAAGACGGTTAATGCATATTCCTTATGAGGACTTTGAAAAAGTCATGACTCAATGCTTTGAGGTGTTCTCTACATGGGACGATGAGTACGAGAAGTTACAGGCTTTGTTGAGAGATATTGTGAAGAAAAAGAGAGACGAACACATTAAGGCTGTGTGGCGCATTTCTGCGCAGCACAAAAAACTGCAATCACGTATGGAGCACATGAGGAAGTTCAGGCGCCAACACGACCAGCTTAGAATTGTCATAGTACGTGTGCTACGTCCTTCTGTACGAGAAGCTGCACCAGCACCTGAAGGCGAAGACCTAGAAGCTCCAAAACAAGATACTTTTACGATGGATGCTGCAGATGCTAATGCAATTGAAGAAGTTAACTTTGCTTATGAAAATGTCAAAGAAGTCGATTGCCTTGATATATCCAAAGAGGGTCAGGATGCTTGGGATGCTGCTATTCAAAGATATGATGAAAGAATCGATAGAGTGGAAACGAGAATAACAGCACATCTTCGCGACCAACTTGGAACGGCTAAAAACGCTAACGAAATGTTCCGCATATTTTCTCGATTCAATGCTTTGTTCATTCGACCCCATATCAGAGGGGCTATTCGTGAATACCAAACCCATTTGATTCAGAGGGTTAAAGATGATATTGAAGCGTTGCATGAAAAGTTTAAAGTGCAATATCCCCAGAGTAACAGTGCAAGAATTAGTAAAGTTCGTGATTTGCCCCCTGTGGCCGGTTCTATTATTTGGGCGAGACAAATAGACCATCAATTAACGACTTACTTGAGGAGAGTTGAAGACGTTTTAGGTATGTCATTTTTATTTTTTATTGGTTTTGAATTATTCACTACAGATAATGTTTTATAGGGAAAGGTTGGGAAAACCACATTGAAGGTCAAAAGCTTAAGGCTGATGGAGATAGCTTCCGCTTGAAGCTTGATACTCAAGAAATATTCGATGATTGGGCTAGAAACGTACAGCAAAGAAATTTGGGGGTATCAGGGCGTATATTCACCATCGAAGCGGTTCGTTCACGTAGCGGAAGAGGAAATGTATTAAAACTTCGTGTTAATTTCTTGCCGGAAATTATAACTCTTGCGAAAGAAGTACGGAACTTGAAGAATCTAGGGTTTAGAGTGCCTCTTGCTATCGTTAATAAAGCTCACCAGGCTAATCAGCTCTACCCATTTGCTATATCTTTAATTGGAAGCGTGCGGACTTATGAAATGACTTTAGAAAAGGTAATGATTTTTTTTTCTGTTATAGTTTAGATAAAATATGTATAGAGTTCTTGTTTTTATAAATAGCTCACAAACAGGAATAATAATCAGGCAGTTAAGGTAGAAATTAAATGTTGAAAGTCCAGGCATGTGTTAAGAGAAAATGTGAGCATGTTCCTCTTCATGAGAGGCATGAAAATAGCTTGATAAATGTGATTTTTTTTTCATTTTATACTTTTAAATTTTTGGGAAGGCTTTTGTTTGTTTTTTGTACTAAATTCAACATTACAGGAACATTACATTTTAAGAATGCAATAAATTTTATTTCCTTAAAATTGTCAACAGTTATAATGAAAGTAAATTTCTAATATGAAAATGAAATATATTGCTAAAATGACGGAAAATTTGAATTAAGTTAAATGGAGATAGAGAAAGAGAAGAATATCAGCAAAAGAAAAGAAAATGTGGCCTTTTTTGGTAATATTTATAAAACAAACAGTGTACAATATGTTAACGCTCACTTGCTTAGTATATATAGAAATATTTTTAATCTGTTTGTTCTTTATTATATTATTATTGTTATTAGTTTCTTGGCATTTTTGGTTCTGTATTATGTTAAACAATAACGATTGCACTAACAAATAATAGAATATCCTTAATTCTTGACATTTATAAATTAATTTTAAATCCTGTTCAATATGGTTCCTGAGCCCATATTCATCCTCAGATTCTGAAAACAGAACGGTGTATTCCACATATAACATGACACGTCCTCACTACAAAAGACTCAATGTGTCGTTTGAATACACATTATACAAGAATGACCTGAGAATTTTTCTCAGAGGGACACCATACTCTGTAATGTGTGTACAACTTATCGATGCACCCGCTATCACCACATGCTCTCTATTGAACAAGAAGTTTCTATTGTAAATACTAAGTTTTTTAATTTAAGTATTATGGTTAACCATGTTGAATGGTTTGCTCAAATCCAAGAACACCGCAATCTTTCTTGATGTTTTGGTAATCACGAAGGATTGGTTGGTTGGATTAACTTGGCTACTGTGGATGGCCTCTTCGTGTAGTCCCTCAGGAAGGAGTATGAAAATTTGTCAGATGTGGATTATCTTTTATAGAAATGGAGGAACTGAGAAACATGAGAACAGAAGAAGAATTTTGTGCAATCTTAGGAATATTAACACTATTATCTTAAATTTTATTGTTAATTAGAAAAAAAATATTTATTGCATTTTTAACATGCGCTAATTAGTAGGTATAAAACTGCATGTGAAATGTTTTAAATTTAAAGAATTTTAAACTGTTATAATTGTTCTTATAATTAGAAAGTATTTTAGAAATAATTTTCTCTCTGTACATTCTTAAATATGAATATAATGAAAAATTAAAAAAATAATATGTAATTATGTGCTCTTGGCATGAATGCTAGGCTGTTAGTCCTCATGTACATTAAAGTAAATCTAACAAATTTGTAACAACCATCTAATTAAATTAAAATTTATAGATCGATGACAAGGCATCTATAATCCCTTTAGTAGCCGGAATGCGAAAAGAAGTACAACAATTAATATCCGAAGGCATCCAACTTGTGTGGGAAAGCTACAAACTCGATCCTTACGTGCAACGCCTATCCGACACCATCACAAGTTTCCAAGAAAGAGTCGAAGAACTTGTAATTGTTGGAGAACAACTTGAAGTCGACGTCAGATCTCTTGAAACATGCCCTTACTCAGCAAACACTTTTGCTGATATTTTATCCAAGATTCAACATGCTGTAGATGATTTATCTTTGAAACAATATTCTAACTTGCACATCTGGGTTAGCAGACTCGACGAAGAGGTAAGTTACTCTTGAATGCACACCGAACCAATGAAAATAATCTTCAATCAATTTAGGTTGAGAAAAATTTGGCTCATCGCCTACAAGCAGGAGTACAGGCCTGGACCGATTCATTAAATGGTCTCAAGAAAGAAATCGATCACAGCATGGACACTGATGCTCCAGCTCAACCCACTCACAAACCAGGTGGTGACCCACATATTCAAACTGTAATACACGAAGTCCGCATAACAAACCAAACTATGTACTTATACCCAAGCATCGAAGAAGCCCGCTTCCAAATAATGCAGCAGCTTTTTGCTTGGCAAGCCATCGTCACTTCCCAACAAAGACTTCAAAGCACTCGCTACCAAGTAGGAGTTGATAAGCCAGTCACTGAAACTTACCGCAAAATTCTAACTAAATTACCAGCAGGTTCTGGTCCTCTAGAAAATGCATACAGTGCTATCGATTCCAAAATAAAGGAAATCCAGAAATATGTAAACGAATGGCTGACGTACCAAGCATTATGGGACCTCCAAGCTGATAAACTGTATGGCAGTCTAGGAGACGACATTAGCAAATGGATGCAATGCCTCAATGACATCAAAAAAACAAGAACTACTTTTGATACTTCTGATACAAGGCGTGAATTTGGACCAGTCGTAATCGATTTTGCTAAAGTCCAAAGCAAAGTATCCTTGAAATATGATTCTTGGCACAAGGAAACTTTGAGTAAATTTGGAACATTACTGAGTAACGAAATGAACACTTTCCACGGACAAGTTTCTAAATCCCGTTCCGATCTAGAGTCGCAAAGTATTGAAGCTGCAAGCACTTCTGATGCAGTCACTTTTATTACATACGTACAATCCCTTAAAAGGAATATGAAGGCTTGGGAGAAGCAGGTGGAAATCTATCGGGAAGGCCAACGTATTTTGGAACGTCAACGTTTTCAATTCCCAACATCTTGGTTGCATGTTGAAAACTTAGAAGGTGAATGGGGAGCCTTTAATGAAATAATTAAGCGTAAAGATTCGTCGATTCAGACCCAAGTGGCTAGCTTGCAGCAGAAGATTGTATCTGAAGATAAAGCTGTTGAAAACCGTACTAATGATTTCTTGAATGATTGGGAGCGTAGCAAACCCGTGGAAGGACATCTTAGACCAGATGATGCTCTTACTCAACTGCAATTGTTCGAAAGTAAATTTGCTAGACTTAAAGAAGAAAGAGACAATGTTGCAAAAGCTAAAGAGGCTTTAGAACTACAAGAACCAGGTAGGAAGAATAACATTAAAGATTTATTAAATTTTTTAACAATTAAGATTTTTACGATACTGATTTTTAACAAAATAAAATAACTTATTATTGAATCCTTACAGGAATGAATAAACATATCATATATAATCAAGATACTACAAATAAATTGATATCGGAAGAAGTAAATAACAATTTACAAAGTTTTCCAAAATTTTATGAACCATTAGAAATTCAACCTTCAAAATTTAAAGAATTAATTGAAAATGTTTCTCTATTTAACCAAAAATTATTATTTGAAGAACTAAAGAAAACTGATTTATTAAAAGAAGTAAAATTATTAAAATTGGCAAGGAAGTCTTTAGTGGCCTATTGTAAACACCAAAAAATTCACAATTCTTCATTTGAAGAACATCAAATTATTTTTATTTTCTTATTAATTATTGCAGTTTTCTTCGTGTTTTTATTTGTAACGTTGGTATTGTTAGTTATCGTAAAATTTTGATTTCAATACAATTTGGCTGTGTTTCATTTATTAAAAATTTATATTTGAAAGAAAGTGTATTTATTTTCAAAAAAAAAATGGATTTTACCCTAATCACTTAATTCTTATTTTGGTCAAAAACTAACAGCTTTCGTGGCAACTTTTAGGTGGTGTCAGCACAAGCGAAGATCGTATGCAAGTAGTGTTCGAAGAATTACAAGACCTTCGTGGAGTATGGTCTGAGCTCTCGAGAATATGGGCCCAAATTGATGAAACCAGAGAAAAACCTTGGTTGTCTGTACAACCTCGCAAACTACGTCAACAACTTGACGCCATGTCAGCGCAGCTAAAGGAGTTACCAGCCCGCTTACGTCAATACGCTTCTTATGAATACGTCAAAAAAATGCTGCAAAATTACACTAAAGTTAACATGATGATTGTTGAGTTAAAATCAGACGCTCTAAAAGAACGCCACTGGAAGCAGCTGATGAAACAACTTAGAGTCAACTGGGTCCTCTCCGATTTAACTTTAGGACAAGTTTGGGATGTCAATTTGCAGAAGAACGAATCCATCGTCAAAGACATCATTCTTGTAGCACAAGGAGAAATGGCTTTGGAAGAATTCTTGAAGCAAGTCCGTGAATCTTGGCAAACTTACGAACTAGATTTGATCAACTACCAAAATAAATGCAGACTAATACGTGGATGGGACGATTTATTCAACAAGGTTAAGGAGCACATAAATTCAGTTGCTGCCATGAAGTTGTCTCCATATTACAAAGTGTTTGAAGAAGAAGCTTTAACTTGGGAAGAAAAATTAAACAGAATCAATGCTTTATTTGATGTATGGATTGACGTTCAAAGGCGATGGGTATACTTGGAAGGTATTTTCTCTGGAAGTGCCGATATTAAAACGTTATTACCCGTTGAGACTTCTCGTTTCCAAAGCATCAGCTCCGAATTTTTGGGTCTAATGAAGAAAGTCAGCAAATCTCCAATGGTTATGGATGTTTTAAACATCCCCGGTGTGCAAAGATCCTTAGAACGCCTTGCTGATCTTTTAGGTAAAATACAAAAAGCTCTTGGTGAATATTTAGAAAGAGAACGTACATCTTTTCCTCGTTTCTACTTTGTTGGAGACGAAGATTTATTGGAAATTATCGGCAACAGTAAAAATATTGCCCGGCTTCAAAAGCACTTCAAAAAAATGTTTGCTGGAGTTGCTTCCATTCTTTTGAATGATGACAACACTGTAATAACTGGAATTGCTTCTAGAGAAGGTGAAGAAGTACGTTTTGCAACACCTGTTTCTACAGTGGAACACCCTAAAATCAATGAATGGCTTACTTTAGTTGAAAAAGAAATGCGTGTAACCCTTGCTTCTAGTTTAGCGCAAGCTGTTCAAGACATTAAGCAGTTTAAGGATAATATTGAGTCTAAATCGTACATGGAATGGGTTGATAAATATCAAGCCCAAATTGTCGTATTAGCGGCCCAAATAATATGGAGCGAAGATGTGGAAGCAGCGCTTTTGAAGATGAACAGCGAACCGCAGAAAGGCCCACTGGAAAAAGTTCTTCAGCAAGTTGAAAATACATTGAACGTTCTTGCTGACTCAGTCCTCCAAGAGCAACCTCAATTACGAAGGAAGAAACTAGAACACTTGGTAAATATTTTATTTAATTTGAATTGGTAGTAATGTAATTGTATTTTATTTTTAGATCAACGAATTTGTTCACAAAAGAACCGTAACCAGAAGACTTATTGCTAATGGTGTATGCAGCAACAAAGCGTTTGAATGGCTGTGTGAAATGCGTTTCTACTTTGATCCTAGGCAGACGGAAGTGTTGAAGCAGCTGACCATTCATATGGCAAATGCACGATTCTACTATGGCTTTGAATATCTTGGCGTGCAAGACAGGCTGGTCCAAACACCGCTCACAGATAGATGTTACCTTACAATGACACAAGCTTTGGAAGCTCGACTTGGAGGATCTCCTTTCGGTAAGCAAACAATTACGCACAATAAAAGTTGGGCTTCACCCACACATTTGAGATCCATACTTTTTGAAACTACAAGTCTAATTCATTAAAAAAATTTTAGGTCCTGCCGGTACTGGTAAAACGGAATCTGTGAAAGCTCTTGGAAACCAATTGGGCCGATTCGTGCTGGTATTCAATTGTGACGAAACATTCGACTTCCAAGCTATGGGTCGTATTTTCGTTGGTCTATGTCAAGTAGGAGCATGGGGCTGCTTTGATGAATTCAATCGTTTAGAAGAACGTATGTTATCAGCTGTGTCCCAGCAAGTTCAAACTATACAAGAAGCTCTAAAATCCCAGAAGGAAGCCAGCCAAGAAGGTGCTGCTGGAGGAAGTAAGTAACTAAAATTTACTTATAAAACAAATAAATTTAAAAAAAAACCAATATTTTTTTTTCTCTCAAGGTATTACAGTCGAATTAGTTGGAAAGCAAGTTCGTGTCTCCCCCGATATGGCAATCTTTATAACTATGAATCCTGGATATGCTGGACGTTCCAACCTTCCAGATAATTTGAAGAAACTGTTCAGATCGTTGGCTATGACGACTCCTGACCGCCAACTTATCGCCGAAGTCATGTTATTCTCACAAGGCTTTAGATCAGCTGAAAAATTGGCTTGCAAAATTGTTCCATTTTTCAAGTAAGTTAATTTTTTTTTATAAGTTTTTATAAAGTTCTAATTTCTAATTTGTATCTTAGATTATGTGATGAACAATTGTCAAACCAATCTCATTATGACTTCGGTCTCCGTGCTCTAAAATCTGTGCTGGTATCAGCTGGTAATGTAAAACGTGATCGCATTATGAGAATAAAAGAAGGCATGAAGCAAAGAGGAGAAACCATCATAGACGAAGCTAGTATTGCAGAAAATCTACCCGAACAAGAAATCCTCATTCAATCAGTATGTGAAACCATGGTTCCAAAACTCGTCGCTGAAGATATTCCACTACTGTTCAGTCTTCTCAATGATGTGTTCCCTAACGTTCAATACACCAGAGCTGAAATGAAGGGCTTGAAGGATGAAATCCGCAAAGTTTGTCAAGAAGAATTCTTGGTTTGCGGAGAAGGAGATGAGCAAGGCGCATCTTGGATGGAAAAGGTAAAAGTTTACTTATATTATTTGTTTTTGTAATTATGTCCGTCACTATTATTGTACTTGTATTCACTACTTAATTTTTCACGCACAACAGAAGACCGTAGTAGGAGATTCTTGGGTAGAAAAGGTAATAACCATTTTGAGGGTTTAAATTCCTTAAAGTTTTCTATTTTTTTATAAATAACATTATCCTTTTGTTATTTTTTATTGTCGGTTTTTTATTATTTATATAAACAATACTTTATATAAGACAAAGTGCTGGTTGCCATTTTAAAAGCAATGTTAACTCTAATTGAAATTATTGATTAAATATTTTCATTTTCATTAATCTAGAACCTTTTCCATACAGGTGCTTCAACTATATCAAATCAGTAACTTAAATCACGGCTTAATGATGGTTGGACCCAGCGGATCCGGCAAAAGTACTGCCTGGAAGGTGTTATTAAAAGCACTAGAAAGATTTGAAGGTGTTGAAGGCGTAGCTCATGTCATCGATCCCAAAGCCATCAGCAAAGAAGCTTTGTATGGTGTTTTAGATCCTAACACCAGAGAATGGACCGATGGGCTTTTCACTCATATTCTAAGGTACTTACACTCAACAAAATCATATAAAAATTTTAAATATAAACTTCTTTTTTAACAGAAAAATTATAGACAATGTAAGAGGCGAAATAAATAAACGCCAATGGATTATATTTGATGGCGATGTTGACCCCGAATGGGTAGAAAATCTTAACTCAGTACTTGATGACAACAAATTACTCACTTTACCAAATGGTGAGCGTCTATCGCTCCCACCAAACGTGAGAATCATGTTCGAAGTGCAAGACTTGAAATATGCTACTTTGGCCACTGTATCCCGTTGTGGTATGGTATGGTTCTCTGAAGACGTCCTTTCTACAGAAATGATTTTCGAAAACTTTATGCTAAGATTAAAGAACATTCCTTTGGAAGAAGGTGAAGAAGAATCCTTCGTCAAAAAAACTTCTTCTGAAAGCAAGGATGATATGCTTTCACCTACATTGCAAATCCAAATGGACGTTACAAACATCTTGCAACCTTACTTAGCCCCAGATGGTTTGGTCATTCGTTGCTTAGAATATGCCATGGAACAAGAACACATCATGGATTTCACTCGACTAAGAGCATTGAGTTCTTTGTTTTCTATGCTTAATCAATCTGTCCGAAATGTTCTCCAATACAACCATGCTCATTCGGACTTCCCTCTTCCCAATGAACAACTAGAACGCTACATCCCTAAATGTTTAATCTACGCCCTACTCTGGAGTTTTGCAGGAGACGCCAAACTAAAAATGAGATCTGATTTAGGAGATTTCATACGTTCCGTTACAACTGTTCCATTACCACCTGCAAATAACATGCCTATTATTGATTATGAAGTCAATATTAGCGGAGAATGGTCTCCTTGGTCCAATAAAGTACCACAAATAGAAGTAGAAACGCATAAAGTAGCTTCACCTGACATTGTAGTGCCTACATTAGACACTGTTAGGCATGAATCCCTCCTATACACATGGTTAGCAGAACACAAACCATTAGTTCTTTGTGGTCCCCCTGGCTCCGGTAAAACTATGACTTTATTCTCTGCGCTACGCGCTTTGCCTGACATGGAAGTCGTAGGCCTTAACTTCTCTTCAGCAACAACACCTGAGCTCTTGCTCAAAACATTCGATCATTATTGTGAATACAGGAAAACTCCCAATGGAGTTGTTTTAGCTCCTGTGCAACTAGGGAAATGGTTGGTGCTTTTCTGCGATGAAATCAACTTGCCGGATATGGACCATTACGGTACACAACGTGTCATTATGTTCTTGAGACAACTAGTGGAACACAAAGGATTTTATAGAACTACCGACCAAACTTGGGTTACGTTAGAACGTATACAGTTTGTAGGAGCTTGTAACCCACCTACCGATCCTGGAAGGAAACCTTTGTCACACAGATTCCTTAGGCATGTCCCAGTTATTTATGTAGACTACCCTGGTGAAACATCTTTGAAGCAGGTATGTTACTGCATTTTTAATAATTTTCAGCAGCTAAACTTGCATTTTCTACTAGATTTATGGTACATTCACAAGAGCCATGTTACGCCTTACCCCAAGCTTACGAGGATACGCCGAACCTCTGACAAACGCCATGGTAGAGTTCTACTTAGCGTCCCAAGACAGATTTACTCAAGATATGCAACCCCACTATGTCTATTCACCTCGTGAAATGACAAGATGGGTAAGAGGCATATGCGAAGCCATCCGTCCCTTAGATAACCTTGCAGTTGAAGGGCTGGTTCGTCTATGGGCCCATGAAGCACTTCGTTTGTTCCAAGACAGGTTGGTTGAAGACACTGAACGTCGCTGGACGAATGAGAACATAGATGCGGTAGCTCTCAAGCACTTCCCCTCTGCCAATTGCGAGAAAGCCCTTGAAAGACCTATTTTGTACAGCAATTGGTTGTCTAAAGATTATGTGCCTGTTGAAAGAGAAAATCTGCGCGAATACGTCAAAGCACGGCTTAAGGTCTTTTACGAAGAAGAGCTTGACGTGCCTTTGGTATTATTCGATGAAGTTTTGGACCATGTTTTGAGAATTGACAGAATATTCAGGCAACCGCAAGGTCATTTGCTGCTTATTGGGGTTTCAGGCGCTGGCAAAACTACGTTGTCACGCTTCGTCGCTTGGATGAATGGGTTATCTATCTTCCAGATTAAGGTGCATAATAAATACACAGCTGAAGATTTTGATGAAGACTTGCGATCGGTGCTTAGGAGGAGTGGCTGCAAAGACGAGAAAATTGCGTTTATTTTAGACGAATCAAATATGTTAGACTCAAGCTTTTTAGAAAGAATGAACACCTTACTTGCTAATGGTGAAGTTCCAGGTCTTTTTGAAGGGGATGAATACACGACTCTGATGACTCAATGCAAAGAGGGAGCACAAAGGGAAGGATTAATGTTAGATTCTAGCGATGAGTTGTACAAATGGTTTACGCAACAAGTAATGCGTAATTTGCATGTTGTTTTTACTATGAACCCGTCTACTGATGGTCTTAAAGACAGAGCTGCAACATCTCCTGCTCTATTTAACAGATGTGTGTTGAATTGGTTTGGAGATTGGTCTGATGGAGCGTTGTTCCAAGTTGGAAAAGAGTTCACCAATCGGGTCGATTTGGATAAACCTACTTGGAAAGTTCCAGACTTTTTCCCTGCAGCTTGTACGCGTATTTCAGCTA
Organism: Enochrus cinctus; assembly: GCA_033557785.1. Classification (NCBI taxonomy): domain Eukaryota; kingdom Metazoa; phylum Arthropoda; class Insecta; order Coleoptera; family Hydrophilidae; genus Enochrus; species Enochrus cinctus. The sequence goes on along the minus strand of JAUIMW010000247.1, from coordinate 6,051 downwards.
CACCGACACACAGAGAGGCTGTTATTAATGCTTGCGTTTATGTGCATGAAACACTTCACAAAGCCAATGCTCGTTTAGCAAAACGAGGCAGCCGTACTATGGCTATTACTCCACGTCACTACTTGGACTTCATTCACCATTTTGTTAAGTTACATAATGAGAAACGTTCTGATTTGGAAGAGCAACAACTTCACTTAAACGTGGGTTTGAGCAAAATTGCTGAGACTGTAGAGCAAGTGGAAGAGATGCAAAAGAGTCTTGCTGTCAAATCACAGGTAAAAAAATTGTTAATTATTTGATGAAGTGCTTATGTTTTGTTTTTGGTAGGAATTGCAAGCCAAGAACGATGCCGCCAATGCTAAACTGAAACAGATGGTTAAAGATCAGCAAGAAGCAGAAAAGAAGAAAGTTCAGAGTCAAGAAATTCAGCAACAACTTGCTGAACAAACTGTTCATATTGAACAAAAGCGTAAAGAAGTTATGGCGGATCTTGCGTTGGTAGAACCTGCCGTTATCGATGCACAAACAGGTAAAGTTATTTTTGATTTTGGTTTTTTCGTTTCTTGTATAAGGGATTTATTTTTGGTTTAAAGAATACTATGTTGTTTACCGGTAACAAACCAAAAGTAAATTAAAAAACGTACTAATTTATAAATTGTCCTAAATATTTTTTTATTAGCTGTAAAGTCTATAAAGAAGCAACATCTAGTCGAAGTGAGATCAATGGCGAATCCCCCAACCAGTGTTAAAATGGCACTGGAGTCTGTCTGCCTTCTTCTTCATGAAAATGCTAGTGAATGGCGATCGATTCGCTCTGTTATAATGCGTGATAATTTTATTGCAACTATCGTGAACTTCAATAACGATTACTTAACGTAAGGCTCACAAGCCTTTATTGATGTTGTGATATTGTGTCCAGAATGCGTAAATGCTTATCATACGTACATGTAATTAATACTAGTCCCCTTTCACTATTTGCTTTGTTGCTTTACAAATATGCATGAGACAACAAACTTTTTTGTACAAAATTAAATCGGTTACCAGTCATACAGACATATTAAATTAGAATACACTTAAAGTATACTAAGGAATGATTTTGTTATAGTATTATAAGAATGTTAGCTTTAAATAAACATTGTTAGAACAGTACTCTGTTCTAATATGGCAATGTTTCTTCTTTCTCTATGCTTAATTTTTATTTGACCCTTCATTATTATTTTTATTTCTTTGCACAGCTGTAAAATCTATCAAAAAGCAGCAGTTGGTTGAAATCCGTACTATGGCAAATCCTCCAGCTATTGTTAAATTGGCATTAGAATCAATTTGCTTGCTGCTTGGAGAGAACGCAAACGATTGGAAATCTATACGTGCCGTCATCATGCGGGACAACTTTATAAATACTGTTGTTTCCAATTTCAACACTGAGGATATTAGGTATGCATGTTGCTTATTATTTATACATGTATTATTTGATATTTTAGTTGTGTATTTTGTAAATGCATGTTTTCCCGTTGTATATATTGTAATTACTAAGTCAAATTAGTACCTCGTATTTATTATATGATGTGATATATGAATATTTTTTAAAAATATTTGAAAATATAGATACAAGGTATTTGACAAAGTAGAAAATTCCTATTAAATCGAAAAAAAAATATATTTTAATTAATATTATTATAGTGATGATGTACGAGAAAAAATGAAAACTAGATACTTAAACAATCCTGATTACAACTTTGAGAAAGTTAACCATGCCAGTAACGCTTGCGGCCCACTGGTAAAATGGGCAATGGCTCAAATTCAATATGCCGATATGTTAAAGAAAGTTGAACCTTTGCGAGAAGAACTTAACTCACTGGAAAAACAAGCTGATACTAACAAGAAACGAGGTGACGAAGTTAAGACTTTGATCAGTCAATTAGAACAAAGTATTGCGTCCTACAAGGAAGAATACGCCCAACTTATCGCACAGGCCCAGGCTATCAAGAGCGATTTAGAAAATGTACAAGCTAAAGTAGATCGGTCTATAGCTTTAATAAAATCTCTTGTAATTGAAAGAGAGAGATGGGAAGCCACCAGCGAGACATTTAGATCTCAGATGTCTACTATCATTGGAGATGTATTGCTATCTGCAGCTTTCATTGCTTACGGAGGTTATTTCGATCAACATGTAAGTCATTATTTAAAATTTATTAATAAATGAAAATAATTTGTTCAATTTTAGTATCGCCAAAACTTATTTACTACCTGGTGTACTCATTTAACCCAAGCTGGTATTCAATATCGTCCGGATATAGCTCGGACTGAATACCTCTCAAATCCAGATGAAAGACTACGCTGGCAAGCCAATGCCCTACCATCTGACGATTTATGCACAGAAAATGCTATTATGCTTAAGGTAAGTTGCCTTTAAAATATTTTATCAAAGATAATATAATTTTATTTTTTTTCTCAGCGTTTCAACCGCTACCCTCTAATAATTGACCCATCCGGACAAGCCACAGAATTCATAATGAATGAATTTAAAGATAAGAAAATCACAAAAACCAGTTTCTTGGATGATTCGTTCCGTAAAAACTTGGAATCTGCTCTACGTTTCGGTAATCCTCTATTGGTGCAAGACGTTGAAAATTACGACCCTATTCTCAATCCAGTGCTTAACAGAGAACTTCGAAGAACTGGTGGTCGTGTCCTTATTACTTTAGGAGACCAAGATATCGATTTGTCTCCATCATTTGTCATTTTCTTGTCTACAAGAGATCCCACTGTTGAATTCCCACCAGATATTTGCTCACGTGTGACTTTTGTTAACTTTACTGTGACCAGAAGCTCACTGCAAAGCCAATGCTTGAACCAAGTGCTTAAAGCCGAACGTCCTGATATCGATGAAAAACGTTCCGACTTACTGAAATTGCAAGGAGAATTCCACTTGAGATTGAGACAGCTAGAAAAATCTTTGTTGCAAGCTTTGAACGATGCTAAAGGCAAAATTTTGGATGATGATAGTGTCATTACCACTCTAGAGACTCTCAAACAAGAAGCAGCAGAAATTGGCCAGAAGGTCGAAGAAACAGACAAAGTTATATCTGAAATTGAAACAGTGTCACAGCAATATCTTCCACTATCACAAGCATGCAGTAATACTTACTTCACTATGGATAGCTTAAACCAAGTCCACTTCTTATACCAATATTCACTTAAAATGTTCTTGGATATGTTTAGCAGTGTCTTACTGAGCAATCCTCACCTTGATGGTCTAACAGAACACCAAGCCAGATTGAAGGTCATAACTTCAGACCTATTTTCCGTTTGCTATGAACGTGTAGCAAGAGGAATGTTACACACGGATAGACTTACATTTGCCTTGTTATTATGTAGAATTCACTTGAAGGGAGTTCCTAATGAACCTAACTTGGATCAAGAATTCAATTTCTTCTTAAGAGGCAAAGAAGGTGTATTTATTAATAACAAACCTTCTATCTCCGATGGTCTTAATAGTGAGCAGCAAGAAGCTTTAACTCGTTTGGCTTCAAGGTATTTAATTAATTGTAATTGCCTGACCTGGATATCTAATAATTTTTTATTTGCAGATTGCCATCATTTAAGAAACTCCCAGATACCCTTAAGGAAATGGAAATGGAATTCGGAGCTTGGTTACAGCAAAGTGCTCCTGAACAATGCGTACCACGCCTCTGGGCGGAAGAAAAACCACTCAGTCCCGTTGGAACTGCCATGTACCAACTACTTCTTATTCAGGCTTTCCGCCCTGATAGAGTTATAGCGGCAGCACAGCTATTTGTAGCTTCTGTTTTAGGCGAAAACTTCATGCCTAGTGCTGAAAAAGAATTAGATTTAGCAGCTTGTGTAGAAAAGGAATTGAGAGCAAGCGTACCAGCCTTGTTATGTTCTGTACCCGGATTCGATGCATCTAGCAGAGTAGACGATTTAGCTGCAGAATTGAACAAACAAATATCTAGCATTGCCATTGGTTCTGCTGAAGGCTTTAACCAAGCTGACAGAGCTATCAACATGGCTTGCAAGACCGGAAGATGGGTCATGTTGAAGAACGTGCACTTGGCTCCACAATGGTTGGTTCAATTAGAAAAGAAATTACACTCGTTGCAGCCTCATGCTGGATTTAGACTATTCTTAACTATGGAAATAAATCCTAAATTACCAGTGAATCTGCTCAGAGCAGGAAGAATCTTTGTGTTTGAACCTCCACCAGGTATCAGAGCTAATTTACTAAGAACATTCAGCACAGTTCCAGCTAGCAGAATGATGAAAGCACCTAGCGAACGTGCTCGCCTTTACTTCTTGTTGGCTTGGTTCCACGCAATTGTCCAAGAACGATTACGTTATGCCCCACTTGGATGGGCTAAACATTACGAATTTAACGAGTCTGATTTGCGAGTTGCTTGTGACACTTTGGACACTTGGATTGAAACTACAGCCATGGGAAGAACTAACTTACCACCAGAGAAAGTACCATGGGATGCCTTGGTCACTTTAATGTCACAATCTATTTATGGTGGTAAGATCGACAACGATTTTGATCAAAGGTTGCTTCACTCGTTCTTGACAAAACTGTTTACACCACGTAGTTTTGAAGCGGACTTTGCCCTGGTAGCTAACATTGATGGAGGTCCAAATGGCAACAGACACATAACTATGCCTGACGGTACTAGAAGGGATCATTTCTTGAAATGGATCGAGTCACTAGCTGATAGGCAAACGCCTAGTTGGTTAGGTTTGCCTAATAACGCCGAAAAAGTTTTGCTTACAACACGTGGTACAGATTTAGTAAGTAAAATGTTGAAAATGCAGCAATTGGAAGATGATGATGAGTTGGCTTACTCAATGGACGACAGCTCGCCGACGGATCCGGCTCAAGTTGATGGGCGCCCTTCGTGGATGAAGACTTTGCACAACTCTGCTTTGACTTGGTTGCAACTTTTGCCTAAGTCTCTGCAAACTCTCAAGAGAACTGTGGAGAACATTAAGGATCCTTTGTATCGTTACTTTGAACGAGAAGTTAATTCAGGATCGAAATTGTTGCTGGATGTAATTCACGATCTTAATGATGTCGTCCTTATTTGTCAGGGAGAGAAGAAACAAACAAATTATCATAGGACGATGCTAGGGGAATTGGTAAGGGGAATATTGCCTGCTAATTGGAGAAGGTATACAGTGCCACGTGGTTGTACTGTTATTCAGTGGATTACCGATTTTAGCCAGAGGGTTAAGCAATTGCAACAAGTTTCACAGTTGGTGTCATCTTATGGTGCTAAAGAGCTACAGGTAATTTTGTTTTTTTGTTTTTGTTTAATGTACATAAATTAAAAGAAAATAATTTCTTACAGAGCTTCCCAGTTTGGTTAGGAGGACTATTAAATCCTGAAGCATATATAACAGCGACAAGGCAATGTGTCGCTCAAGCTAACAGTTGGTCTTTAGAAGAATTACAGTTAGATGTCACCATTACCGATAGCAATGATAAAAACAGTATTCCAAGCGATTGCTTTGCTGTAATTGGTAAGTTAGTTCTGTAAGAGAAATCTAAAACAATAAAATTACTTTTTTGTTTTCAGGTATGAAATTACAAGGAGCGCAGTGCCGCAATAATCAATTGCTTTTAACTTCAAGCATCATGTTGGAATTGCCGATTACATTACTACGTTGGGTGCGTCTTGAAACCGATAAAAGTACAGCTAGCCGCATAGCGCTTCCAGTTTACTTAAATTCAACTCGAACAGAGTTACTATTTACAGTAGATTTAAATATTGCACCAGGGCAGGATTCACATAGCTTCTATGAAAGGGGAGTTGCTTTATTAACTTCAACTGCACTTAATTAAGTTTAAATTATTTAAATTTAAAACTATTTATTGTAATTTTTAAAATATTCATGCATACAGTAGAAATCTATATTTAACCGAGCTTTTAATTTTATCATTGTATTTTAAAATGAAAGTAATATGGCGTATAAGGTGTTTTTTTATTTACTCTGTTTTGTTAAAATTATAAATATATCGTATTATATTAAATAATT
>JAUIMW010000246.1:0-20606 GCA_033557785.1 Enochrus cinctus | reverse complement strand
ACAACTGACAGGACCACGATATTGCCTGTGGTGGACCATATCTTTAGAATATGATCTTGCAACGAAAAATGGATACTATACAACAATGTTGAGAACCTTAGATCTTGGCCTAAAAAATATAGTGTCTTTAGACATCGCCAAGGATTAATTTTTAACCACTGTAATCACCAAGTTTTCATGGGATATTGTACCTCACCCATCGTATAGCCCGGACATGGCACCACCGGACAACTTTTTATTCAGCTCACGACAAAATTATCTTAACGGAAAAAATTCGCATCTTGGACGACACAAAAATTCATTCTGAGAGATTTTTAGAGGGCAAAGACGAAGTTTTCTGGAGAGATGGCATTGCGCGATTTCCTGAACGTTGGGCCGAAGTGATACAAAATAATAGACAATATAGTCAATAATAAAAGCTTTTATTTTAAAATGTATTTTGATTTGAATAAATGTTCAAAAACAGAAAGAACTTATGCGACAACCCAATTATAAGGAAATTGTCTTCAAAATGTATTTACTGATTTTTAAAAAGAACTAATTTTTTGTAAAAATTTCTCTTTTAGACAGATTTCAGAATTTCAACCCTTTTTAACAACAACTCATTATTACACCAAATTGATTAAATTCGAAATTACGGTGAGTATTCGGACATTCTCCTCAGAATGTTTCTCTACATTTTTTGTAATGGTTTAAGTTCAAAAGCGAAAAATTATTTCGCCAATTAGTGGTAGTTCGCAAAAGTCGACAAGAAACCGGAGTCTGGACGCGCGTTTCGGGTCTCTAGCCTCATCAGCAGACCTACGCTTCACTATGTCGTCCAAACACTAATTGTTATTATATATTACTCAAGCAGAACATGTAGTCTGCCAGAGGTTGTACCCTTATCGAGCACTAATGTGATGGTCGGAATTTCAATCCTCTTTAACTTTTGAAACAATATTTTTAATATATTTTTTAATATAAGTAAAATAAATTGTTGCTTTGTACGTTGTACTATAACAGCAAGCAACAGTAAAGGTTTGTTAGTATTTATTAAAGGAAAATTACATTCCCGCATATCAAAATGCGATGGAGAAATCTACTTTATGTATTTACTTTATCAATTATAACTTGCATGTTTGATATTGATCTTTTCAATATGTGCGCAAATATAGAAATGTAATAAGGGAGAAAACTGAGTTATTGGTTACAGCTTTCTATTCCATATAGTGGCGAACGAACATGTAATACTTCAAAATTAATCAATCTCGATTAGAAAACACTATTTTAGGAAATTAATAATTTATTTGCCTCTATGTATGACATAAATCCATGATTCATGTCTGTACTCAAATATTGAAAAATATTACCTCCCGTGTTATGTTTTTTTAGTTAATTGTAAGATACTGAAACATTTGTCAATTGAATATGTGTTATCCAGTATCAGATATTTTACAGTTATCCGCTCATTAAGGCGTTATTGAATTTTGTTTGTCAGTCAATATTACCAACAGCTCGAATATATTCACCCTCTTTGATTATTTGAGTGAATGCTAATAAATATGCAAATAGATTTTTTAAGTTAACAGGTATGAAATTGACAAATTGGCATAAGCCATGTATTTTGTCATCTATCAGGCTAATACGCATTTATAAAATACACAGTGATGTTAGTACGTTAAAATATGACTTAAAATATCATTGTGTTTAAATGTTGTATGAATTCTTGCATTTGCAGCTTATTTTCCACATTTATTTTAACATTTCAATGGAATCTATTGCCATGTTCCCGTCCTACATTAAATATATCTAGTGAAAATTGTCCAAATAGCCAAATATAACAAATTTGCTGCTCAGTGATTAGTACAAACTCAATTTTTCGCAGTAAATAAAAGTGATTTTCCCTCAAGGTATGATCATCCGCGCAGACCAAAAGCGTAGTGGATTCATGAACAATAAATAAAATTTAGAAAACAAGGCAGAATAAAGAGTGACAAAATCAACTCCAAACAAAACTATCACAATTGAAATATTTATTATAGTTTTTATATCCGCCTTTGAACTTTACAAAGCAACGGGAATAAACAAAATAGTCCCAGTTATACTGGAAAAGAAAATTTTGGTTCTTATACCAAGACCCCAGGAAAAACCGAGATCCAATAAACCTATCGACCGATTATATTTATTCAATAAAATGTTGGAGAAACCTGTAAAAATCCATACAAGAAATTAATCAAAGAAAGTCCAGGTATATAAGAGGCATACGAAAAAGTTAAATCTACCGTAATAGTCATGAATAATATAACCAGATCAGTTGGCACCAGAGTAGAGGTTTGCTAGATATCGACGGTACATCTCATGAAGCCATTATGGAAGTATCTAACAAAATAGATATAAACTTAGTAATAATAAATTGTGTAGAAGCCATGTGAAGATGTTACAGCAAACACTAGAAGGTAAACTACCCCTAAGGAAGCGCTTCATTTCCATTTTTATTAAGAATAATAGAAGAAGTATACTGTCCTGATAATAGGTAAATATAACAGGATTCTATCACATAGAATGCAAATCACTTTACTGGAACGCCAGCCAAGATATTCACAGAGGTTTAATATCTCAGACTTACTTTAGATTCTGGAGTATAGAGTTCAGACATAAAAAATAAGCAGTAAAGAAATATGCAGGAAAACCAGAATAGAAAGGTAGAACTACAAATGAAACCTAAAAATCCTCAAAACTACACAAATAGAGGTAACAATATCAGAGGAAATGCCGATTAAATAGAACTTTCAACACAAATTCCAAATTTTAATATAATATAAACATAATGGACCAGCCAAACATTTCGAACTAAAAGGAGAGTCATACAGGGTTATCCAAAACAAAAAGAGGAACCGGAGAAGGAGTTAAAGGTCTACGATACTCAATCTCGGTATCGCTTGATGTGCCACAATATTCCAGGTGTTAATATATGCAATTGATTCGCGTTCTCGAATTAAGCAAAAGAGGATGCAAAAAGAAGCAGATCTATATACTGACACATAGTCAAGCTTGCCTAGTCGAAAATTCTTGTAGTGGGACACTTGCTGCATCTTTGATTAGGTTATAAATAAAAGCTATGTCAAACGTCAAAAAAAAAATGTTATTAAAAGCGACCGGTGTCGATTACCAAGATCATCTTCAGGCTACAAAATTTACAAAATTAAGACAAAGTAAAACAAATAAAGGACAAGGGAGTACCTAAAGGTTCACGATTCAAACACGGGAACAACCACAATTGGTAAAAACCAACCAGTGTCGCCAAACTAATATTAGATGGTGTCTAGGGAAAGGAAAATTTTAAAGAGAGAATTGTTGTTGTTGAGAAAGGATTCATTGAGATTTAGGGCTGGGGTTTTCTGTTCATGGACGAAGATTTTTAGAGATTCGGCTACGTTGAGCTTACGACCCTTCAAGAGATTATGGAGGGTTTGTCCAGATAAGAAAATATGTGTAGCAAAGCTAGATCTGTCAGGCTTATTGTTTAAACAGCGGATATGCTCCCTACAGTGCAATCTGAAAGGTCGACCAGTTTTTCTGATATAATTGGCCCCACACTCGCATAGAAGTTTATAGACACCATTATTTTCTAACTAACAGACTGCGAAGGGTTTTGCCTGTATAAATGCTAGCAAAAACGTTCTCGATATGACGTCGTATAATTTTAGAAGTACGGTGGGAAACCTTGCCCTGAAATGGAATAGAAATAAATTTCTTGGGGTTACCCCCCCCCCGGGGATATATGCAAGTCTGTGGTTCAAGGAAGTCAATTTCTTATCGAAAATCTTGACATATCAATAGAGTAGTCATTCGACAGCGCGACCTGTATTATAAGACTACGCTCATGTTCAAATGTTAAAATAAGCCCTCTTATGAACAATCAGATGTCGTGACGAAAAATGAACATAATGGTCAGTATGAGTCGCCTTATGACAAATCTCGAAAGCGAAAGCATTGCCGGTGCCACGTATGACAGAAACGTTAAAAAAAAATAAGACGTTTGTTGACCTCTGAATCATGGGTGACTTCAATTTTCGAGTGGAGGCCCTTCAGAAGGGTCAAATTGCCAGAGACATTACAGAAGATATTATCGACGTAACGACGCCAAAACCTGATCCAATCAATCTCATCAGTAAGGGAGGAAAAAAAGCTTATTTCCAAACTGTCCATAAAAATGTCAGTCAGCAAAGGACTGAGATTGCAACCCATAGCTAAACCAGAAGACTGTTCGAAAAAGATTAACCATTAAACACAAAAAAGTTTTATCTCAATGCAATCTCAAGAAACACAAGATTGCGAGAGACCTCCTCATCAATATAATCGCAGTCCGACAGCAACTCGCTGACAAGAACAAGGCAATCCTCCCTAGGAACAGAGGTGAATAGATTGGAGACATCAAAAAAACCCATTTGAAGACACTCGGTTGAAGGAAGTAGAAGAAAGCTGACTCGCAAGCTGAATGCTATTTTTAACTATGAATCTGGGAGTAAAAGTAAGTATATCCTAGAGGTAAGAACCGAGAAACATACACAGTTCATGAGCAAAAGAATTTCTGTAAGATACCAAGACCTGTGATATTCTGGAGATTTGTCTTCATTATACTCCCCCTTCGTCTATTGGACACTGTAACATTAAGCGTTTTGTGATTGTTATAGAGTACATTCTTCTTAAACATTGTTCCGCTAATTTTTACTTCATAAGACATGAATGTGCAGCCTCCTGGGAGATATTCGTCATGCTCTTTCTCCTCTTTCTGTTAGAGTCAGGGGTTACCAACGCTGACAAGGGATCTTGTGTCATTGTTATGGATCATGATGTTTACAATTCTATAGTGCTTGATTCCCTTCAGAATAACAACTTCAAGAGGCTTTCTTCTAATCCCTCGCAAAGGTATTTAAACGAGCTGTGTTCCTATGAATCCGTCATTTCCACGTCTTAAGGTTTTGCCAAAATCTATAAGGATCCTATAGGACCTGCGGTGTCTTACAGAAATACTTTTGCTCATGGACTGTGTATGTTTCTCGATGCGATTGTTCATAAAATGCTTATTTTAATAGTATGTTCCCCCGTGTTTACTCGATTCCTCTTTCATTCGAAGAATTCGAACATAAATAAAATAAATTCATTATTGGCACACGGGCTCCATAATACAATGAGAAAAAAAATAAGCAATGCAACCACCATTGTAGCGAGCTGATTGCTTTTCCGCAAACTCCCAAACCAAGGTCAGTGTACGCCCCCCAAATGATCTGATCTATCGATTCGGCTGTTGTAAAGGGCATCACAATAATTTAATTTAGATAAAACTAATGCATTACATAGATAAAATGTTAGCTTCGGTTCAAAAATATGACGGTTCGAATAGAGTGCCTTTAAGGCACTGTAGGCTCTATTAATTTGTGTAGTGATATATTTTTTAAGATGAAGATCAGAATCTAGAAAAACCCCCAGAAGCTTGATACTGTTAAATAGTGATAATGTTACGCCATTCATTGATAAATTAAGATGCGCAACGGCAATCTCTCTCGCTCTGTGTGGCCCAAACAATAATACTTGTGATTTGGAGGCATTGAATGTTTAGTCGAGATTTGCAGCAGTGGTAAAAACTATTCAAATCTGAATTCATTTTTGTGATGGCTAGTTGGGTATCGTCTGCAATTGCATGGTTCTAGCAATTTACAATAGTGTCGAGCATGAAACAAGTATAAATGTTGTAAAGGGCTGGTCCCAGCAATGAACCCTGGGGTACACCGGACTTTAGTTTATATAGATTCGATTCTACGCCGCCCAATACAACTCTATGCATACGGTTATTAAGGTAAGACCTCAGCTTGGCAGCAGTACGATCATTAATAACAATAAAGTGTAAGATGGAAAGAAGTAATTCATGATTAATTGAGTCACAAGCTTCTGATAAATCCAAAGAAATTAGAGCAGTTAAGTCTCCCCTGTCAGATGCCCGAAACACATCGTCCGTAATATGAAGAAGGAGAGAAGCAGAGCAGTTATATCCCGCCCTGAAACCTGACTGAATGAACATTTTAGTTGCGCAAAAAGAACCCTCTCGCACTCCTTGGACAGGACGGGCAGAATACTAATTGGACGGAGATCATTGACGTCCATGGGATTATTAGTTTTCCGTATAGATATAACATGTGAAATTTTCCTGCAATCATGAAAATAAGGCTCTGAGATACAACAGTTAATAATATGTGTGATATAGGTCACTATATGAGGGCAACATCATTTGATCATTTTAATAGTTAAGCCATCAAAGCTCTCCACATTCGACGTTATGTTAGTAATAATCAGTGACCTCTTTTAACTCAAAGCGACGAGAAACGCCGTCATGCACCTGGAGTTCAGCAGTGGAATATTTGGTGATGAAACAATTTGAAGGAATTTTTTGGTGTCGGGTCACATAGATTAGATGGGATATTATTGCCTTTAGATTTTGTAACACTCAGCTTCTTTAAGCCACTCCGCAGTTTTCTACTACCTTATGAGTTGAAGGCTGCCGAAGCAAAAGCATGCTTTTCTTTTCGTATTGCCAGATTTGCATAGTTTCTCAATTGACGTAATAATTCTAGTCTCCGAGTTGATTTGAGACTTTGCATTTTCTATACGCTTTATCCAGCAGGCTTCTCTTGATACTAATGTTATCTGTTCTCCAGGGCGCGGGCGGCCTTTTTAAATTATATGTTACAAAGCATACTCATAATACTGGTTGCGCTGTCGAACGGCCACTCCATTGAGTTTTCCAAGGAGATTTTCGATAAGAAATTAACTGTCTTGGACCACAGACGGATGGAGTCACTCCCAAATATTTCTATTCTGTTACTAGCCAAGGTTTTTTATTGTATTTCTAAAATTATACGACGTCATATCGAGGACGTTTTTGTTAGCTTTTATAGAAGCAAAACCCTTTGCAATTTGTTACTTAGGAACAAGGACCCACAGAGTGTCGCCGAAAATAGTGGTTTGTTTCATCGTGAACAGCTGCTGAAAAGAGCATTGTGAAGAGCAAGTTTTATCCACTTTCGTCGGACTAACTGTTTCGATAAATGATCCACAGCCTGGCTAACAGCACTAACCTTCTTATGAAGTCAAAAATTGAATCCATATATGGATAGCCTCAAGAGATAATTTTTTCCAACAGAGCGATAGACAATATTTTGAATCTTACCCCGCGTTTACACCAAACGCCATCTGAACAATGGTATTGTTTATTAATGGTCAGGCTGTGATTCTTTTGTAAAATGTTGCGCGGCTTACGTGTAAACGCGCCTTTAAATGGACAACCAGATTTTTTACATTTAAGCTTCGAATGTTGAAAAAACGGAAGCAATGTTCTACTCCTAATATAATTTAAAAAATTGAGAAATTTTGACTATAAAATATTTTTACAATGCCAAAAGCTTTTAAAAGCTTTGCTCCAGATATGATTCAATTGCTAAGACAATTTGAAATGAAAAGGATAATAATGAACCTATGATAGAACATGAACAATTTTCATATCAACAATGTTAAAAAATTGGAATTTGGAATTGAAAACTATTTGGTTGATAAAAATTGAATATCAAAGTTATAATTTAAGAATAAACTTGCTATCACACTCTAGTCTCGACTTAAATGGATTATGTTATCATTATCTGAATAATATAGTGGCAAAATAAACAATAAATATTTAAAAAAAGGTTACGCTAAGTTAGGTTATTATTAGATTTGCGTTACAATAATTTCACTATAAGATCGTGTCGACGGAGCAAATAAATGGCATAAAGTATGTTACATTGATAACAAAATTCACCGTAAACATAAGCTAAAAATCACTTTAGAACATGCCAACTTTGAAAATTTAACTTGTCATAGTGAATGCGATATTGTAATTGAACTGCTAACAACGAAATAAGTATCACTTATTTAAACCACCCTTTTTGGGGGAATGAGTTAATGACTAAATGTGTATAAAATGGGCTAGATGTGGTGTTTTAAAAGTACGTAAACAAATTGTAGAAACAAATTATTAAGGATAGAAGGAACACTATAGAAAAAATAATAATGACGCTCTTAATAAAATTTAAAAATTTTTAAAAATTAACAAAAATACCAAAAACTCTTAAAACTTTGATACAACGTTTAGGCATAGATTGTTTGAATGAACGAATCATGTCTTAAGGGATATTGTTCTATTTCTGTGGTCGATCTCGCAATCTTCTTCCCATGATTGAGGCCAGAAGTCTTAGCTGGACATTCTATTACATCTATATTTTCTTCTTCAGACAAATTTTGAACCACTCTTACAGTGTGCGACCTTGCACCATCTTGTTGTAAAGTAAAACTAGTACCTCATCAATATAATAACTGGCTGATAGGGTGCCATTCAAAAAAACGTATAAGACCGTAGGTCGATTCAATCTTATTTCACCCAATATCACCACCGAGTCACGTCCAAAAGCTCTTACTTATCTCTCAACAGCATCCAAAATTTACCCATCCGGCATTGGAATAGGCAGAACCTGAATGTATCTGTGAAAATAACATATGAGTGAAACTGGGCCTCATGAAATCTATTAGGTACGACATACTTAAAATGCAAGTTTCTTAGTTGCGGAACTGTTCTTGTCCTCTGTTGCAGGGATAGTAATACGATTTGCTGGTTTTCTTGAGGCGCAATTATTCTCTGGTGTGGTATGTATGGTATTCCATATGTAAAACTATTGTCCTTGCTACTATTCCATATTCGTCAAATGGAAGGTTGAACTGTTTCATGTAGGTGGGCTCCATATCTGTGCGAAAAACCTATTTTGCAGAAATGCAAATGCTCTAGTCACTTCAATTTCATTAAGATATCTTCTCTGCTTTATAGGCTTCAAGAATATCGTTATGGTTTAATGTCATTGTCTATATTAAGAACAGCTGAATGGTGTACAAGTAAAACTTATTCAATACACATCCATTCGAATCGACATGTTTGGATTTTCCATCCAACAAAACAAAAGAGTTTTTTTTATTAAAAATATGTACTAAGGTATCAATATAATTTTAGATATTTTTTATACATTTAGATATTTATTTGACAATTTAACAGAAATTATTTGCAGAACATAATATATATTTTTATGGAGTTTCTTATTTAATGTAATAAGTTATCTATGTTTCAGTAAGTGATACCTATTCCATTGTGCCTAGTTTATATACTAGGAGAAAAGCAGATATATCAATCTACTCAACTATCGTGGTTCCACTTGACAACACGATTTTAAAATCTATAAATGCATTGTTACAAAGTGCGGTCTTTAGAGATATTGAGCTAAATAACCAAAAAAACGCACAATAAATCGACAAAATAAAGTGTGCGAGCGCAAAGTACAGTTTGTGAATTAAAGAAGCCGCTTACGTGTTTAAAAAGTGTGTTTAGGGTCTCCTGTAAAATATAATTTAAGGATCTTTCCGAGCTAGGTGTGAAATACAGAAAATCAATATTACGACTGTAAAATTTGAAATTTCAACAAGTTTATTGCTATGTGATGTCAGTTGTTCTCTAAGTATTGGTCTTTACAGACATATCACAGTACCTCAAAAATTGGACAGCTGTGATCTTTAAAATATCACACTTTCGAATTATAACCCATGCGAAAAATTATCACGGCACCTCAATAATATGATATCAATTAATAGAAAGTTTTGTCTAAGAAATATACCCCACTTAGTGATGGCTAAAGCTTCTTTTTTACGATTTGTTTAGTACGTTCTCACGAACGATTTCTAGAACTGTTTATTACAATTGGATGGTCCTGAAGATAAAATATGGCAGTAGTTCTGCGTTTGATTGTGACAGTGATTCTGTGAGTTACAGTGATGAGTAGCGATTCTGAAGAAGATGAAGACGGAGATAAGACCGAAGAGAAAGACTGGTAGGCAGTAGACCATCCACACAAAATAGAGGAAGTGCTGTCGTGGACTTTATCTCAAATAATGAGTTTATTTGAATTGATGACGAAGAAAGTTTTTGTTACTATTACTAAAATGAGATGCAAATTAGAGACTACAGAAAATTCCAAAAAGTTTACTAATGGGAAGGGTTCAAAAAGATTCTAGGGATGAATATTGGTCAACCAATACAATAGAAACTCCCATATTTGGAAAAGTAATTAGCCGTGACAGCTTTAGACAAATATTGGAGAAATTGAGGGCGAAAATTACTGACCTGCCAAAAATAGACATATTGTGTCATAGTTGACGTCGAAATGTCTGCTCCAAAGAGAGCTCTCTCTTAATCAAAGTATAATTCCATGACGTGGAAGACTTCGCTTCAAAGTTTATAATGCTTCAAAAATTATAAAATATGGTACACATGTAGGAGTTGTTTGTGAAACTACCAAAGGATATATTTGTAAATTAAAAATTAAAGTAAACAAGGTGGAAGATTAATAGATATCACGAATAATCTTTTGGCTCCATACATCATGAACAATTATAATAGCAAAATCAAAATGGATTTTGTAATTGTGAATTTCTGATACTATTCCAGAAAAATACTCAATGAACCAGTACCCCATGAACCAGGAATTTAAGAACCAGATTTCCAAGAAAATAGACCCCTCCTGTAAGATTGTTCATGGACATGAAAAGTCATCGAGTTCTAAAATTTCAAGCAACTGGAACGGAAAAAATACCCATCGTCAATAGAACTAGCAACAGCAATTGGCAAAAACGGCAGATCAAAAAACTAATCGATGGAAGGCAGAATAGGACTACAGCCAGAATATGAAGTTGGGACGTAACATCAATAAATGAAAAGAAAGAGAAATATATTTGAAAAAACAAGATTACTGTAATCGCTGTTAGAGAAACAAAAAAGGGTAAGATAGAAGGGTTTGCGGTTTTACAGCGGTAAGGTTATAACACATTATACATTAGTCTATGTGGAGTGTGACCTACACACACGGCAGTTTTGTGAGAGGCGCTTTAGTGTAGACAAATAGATATGTTTTCAAATAAATCAAGATTGTAATAGAAAGGCTTGAATATATGATGCTAGAAATGACAAGGACTAGCTAATAAAAATAATTGTCCTAAAAGAAGGAGGACTTGAAGGAAGGTAGGAGAAAAAATAGAAGACAAATGATAATGGTATATAAAGCAAAGGTATTGAAAAATGGATAGTGAAGGAAATGTATTTAAAGGCAAAAATTAACAAAAAATAAAAATGGTGGTGGGAGATACGAAATCATGAGTAAACAAATAATGCATTATGTATTATGAACGTCGAGACATCACCAAAGAAAAAAGAGAAAAAGGCAAAAAAGTTATAAGAAGATTTTAATTAAGAGTATACATGGAATAACGTGGAATGAGGTGTAACAGCAATTGGCAAAAGAGCACATCAAAAAAAAAAGTACTGATCGATGGAAAGCTTAATGGGACAGACATTCTGGGGAATAGAAACCCTTCAACATAATGAAGGGAGAGGGCATGAAGAATAGTAAATCTAGAGTTAATGATGGTGAGGAGAACCGGATAGAAACATTGAACGTAAGAGGAATGAATAGAAAAGAAAAAGAATTTGATTGGAAGATGTGGAAAAAATTAATTCTACTATATTTGCTGTAATAGAAACAAAAAGAAGGAAAAGGGAATTGCATCGATAGAAGAGGAAAACATACTGATATATAGCAAAGTAGAAGAAAAAAAGAATGTGAACGCGGGGTGAGATTTCTGGTGATAAAAAAATGGTTAAAATCAGAAAAAGTATGAAGAATGATAAAGTAAAAGAATGATACCAAAAGAATATTAAAAGGAAAAGTAAATAAAGTGGAAGAAATGTGAAAAATGTTTTAAACAAATATTAAAAGAAGCAACGACAGAAGCATGAGACACAGCTAGAAAACCACACAATGTTAAACTCACACAGGGGTGGAGCAAAGAAATCAAAAAAGAGATATAAAAGAAGAATCAAAAATGGAAGCAGAATTTATGGGAAAGCAGAGGTCTATGAAGACTACACAAGGTAAATGAAAAAAGCAAATGAGATAATTAAGAGATCTAAAGGGAAGTCTTGGAAAACAAATCGGTGACGAACCAAAGAGACAACAAAAACTTTCATATGGAATGATAAAAAATTGCAAACACTTAATGCAATTAAAGGCTATACAGTTCTTAACAACACAGAGCCTACACTAGGATGTAATAACTTAAGAAGAATTACGATGGGGAATTGTGTATTTGCCGATGACATTGCAAACTTAACATGAAGATAACTGTAGGGGAAATATAAATCTCGAAATAAGCCGCAAAATAAAAATAAATAATAAGAGACTCGGTACAATGAACAAAACGATTTTGAACAAAGAAGTGACAAAAAAGACAAAGACTACACCGAACAAATAACACATTATATAGGTCGAATCTAATATATGGAAGTGAGACATGGATAACGAGCAAAGGAATTAAGAGTAAATACAAGCAACCGAAATGAAGTATTTGAGAAAAGTAATAAGAGTTACGAGACTGAACAGAGGGAACAATGTGAAAGAAAGACAAATTGAGGGTATAGTTAGTATTACAAAAAAAGAAGCAGGTCGAAAATCTATGCCTGAAATTAGGTAGTATGGAGTTTAAGGAACAGGAAAATAATGTATCGGTATATGATGATGATATTGGAAGAAGAGAAACAAGATAGGCAATGGGCAGGAAAAGGTAGAAGGAACTAGTAAGGATGATAAAGTAAATATAATCTTATCAAAACTAATCATCACATTAGATATTACTTTGATTTTCTTTTGGTAAATTATAAAAAATACATAATTTTTCAGTTCTGTTCTGATGCACATTAGGTAGCAATTTACCATATATGAAAGAAAGACAATTAAGTGACCAACACTCTTATAAATTATGTATTGCGATTGTAAATCGAGTGGAAAGTTCTTTGTTAGGTTTCTATATATGCATAAATTATTTAAAATGTGATTTTTAAAGTCCATATTTTAATATTAATTATGCATTTATAAAATTTAAAACTACTACTAAAACGGAATGAATGTGCAACAAGCGTGCAAATCTATTGAAGTGCATACAATTTCATTAACAGGAGCCCTTTTAATTTTATAAGCATATAGATTTTTTATGCGTGAAGTTTTCCAATTATCACAATACAATTTGCAATACTTCAATGTGGAAACGTACGCGCTTTCCAACTATGGTTTAACCCTATTGGTTGGTAGGCGGTACGTGCGGATGTATACGCAAGAGAGCGGCGCCGCAGCTATAAAGAAGTTCGGGTAGATAGCCCGGTCTTACGGCTTCAACCCCGCTATTCATTCGTTTCACGACTTCTGTATTGTGTACTTCAGTCCAACAGGTGATCCGACTGCATTAGCGGACTCCTGAACACGTAAGTACCAACATTTTTGGTCGAATTGATGCTAATTAAAGAAAATATAATAATAATTTATCAGTTTTTTTTTAGAAAAAAAAAATAGTTTTTTATTAATGAATAATAAATTAAGGAAAGAAAACTTTTACTTTTTTCTTTTCGACATAGGCAATTTTCGCTGAGCACAAAATCTGATTGGTTTTAATTTAAATGTCGTTTTGTCTGTAATTAAATTGTTCGTAATTTTCCATCAATTAAAGCACTAATTTCAATTTTCGGACGGTTTAGTTTGACAATATCCTGGTATCCATCAGTAAATTGTATTTCGCGTATGTGAATAATTTTGGAATTTCCGATTATTTACTTCTTTCGATGTTCAGAAATTACTTGTTTGGCACTTTGCCTTGTTGAGAGTAAATTTCACAAGAATGCATCATAACAGAAAGTACCTTCTCGATAATGCGACTATTATACCAAGTAGAAAGAAAAAACAAAAAAATCCTATATCAAAATGCTACAATAAAAACTTATCGTATAAACATGAATATATATTGTGATTTTATTTATATTTTTACAATTTTATAAAAATTCTCTTGTCAAATTAGGTTTTAAAAGTATATGCAAATGGCTTTATGTAATTATATCAAAGAAAGTTGAATTAAAAAATGCATATCCTCTGCATAGTACAATTTAAATTAAAATTGGTGTCGAGTCAATTTTAAATGTAATAGTCTCATATAACCACCTACCTTATCAATTAGACTTTTGTAACTGCGCATTAGAACTAGTTTAATAATTAGATATTCATTCTGTCAACTTAATTTCATTATGTGAAATAGAGAATCAACTCGTTTTAATGAAGAGAATGTTTAATAATTTGATATACATATAATAAAATTAGACTTGAAAAAATGGAAGCAGCAAATGATAGAACAATAATTTTCATCCCACAAACGCAAAATTTACTTATTACGTTTTCATTTTTAGTTTCTCTATTACCTTGAACTGAATATTTTTTTATTGACACAAATTTATAATTCCTTTTTTATGAAGTACGGTACGTTTAACAAACATTTTTTAAATAAAAAAAATTTTTATAAAATTAAATAAAAATAATGAAAAATTAATCTTTTTAGATAATTAAAATAATAAAAATAATAATACGAGTACTTCCGGCAAACCTACATTTGCTAAAAACTAAACAGTACTTACAATTTATGTTAAAAAGTTAAAATTTCAAATCGATGTTCCAAATAGTTTGGTTCCAGAGTAAATGCTGACAGACAGACAGATATTATTACTTGTTACTTTGCAAGGGAAACTTAAGAAATTTCTGAATTTCTTAACATTAGCAACTAAGCAACTTTTGACATCGATTTTTTGCGGAAATAAAATCGACCTGTCTGTCTACTCTTGCAACATAAATATTTAGTAGTTTTAGAGTATCGAATTGAAATTTTAGATTTACGGTTCTGCCATAAATTGTGAGCTCTGGTAATTACGATTTTTATAATTTTTTCTAAGAAAAAGTTATATATTTCATACAACTTTTTTCAAAAAGCTTTTTTTGTAAAACCTGCCGGCCACACCTCAGTTTTTGTTCTCAGCAAACTCAGCAAAATTCATTACGGAAATACCGTTAGGTTCGAGGATTCGCTGAATTTGTTAATGACTTCCAGTTGCCTCCTGGCTTCGTGATTTCTTTATTGGACCTTGAGCCTTTATTTACTAACATCTCTTTAACTTTGATTATTGATATAATACATGTCCAATAGGAACGCATCTAGCCTCAATGTACGATCTCTCTTAACTTGTTTAAAGATTTAACCAATTTCCTGTTTGTCAGTAATTATTTTAATAATACTTTCTGCAAATCTTCTCCACACTTGCTTAACTTTTCTTTTCTTCCAGTTTGCATTTATCTACAAAAACGTTGATTATGTTACTGTGCCCTTCCTAGGGAGTATATAGACAGAACCTTAAACGTATTTAATAGTTTCATCCTGTTGATGTGCCTCTGGGGGAAAGACATTCCCAAAATTTCACAACACTCACCATCTGACTCTTCAATTATAGTACTTGAGAGATTTGGTGTGACTCTGGCTCTCATGCATCCAAGAAAGCTGGGTTCCCATTTACCAATTTAAAGGATCCTACTCCAAAAACTATAAAGAGCAACGTCGTCTACAAACTAGGCTTTTCTATTTGTGACAAGTCCTACATGGGGCAGACGAATCAAAGACTGGCCCAAAGAATTTCCCAGCACAGAATTGATGTTCTCAGAAAACCAAAAGTCTGTAGCTTAGCCAATCATATAACATTGCCGGGTTAGACAGGTTTTCTGTTTTTGACAGGTTGCGAGAAAAATAAAAAAAAAATAAAATTTATAAATGTGAAATATGCATTAACAAGTGAAATAAATAATAAAACAATATTTAACCAGTATAAAATTTAAAAAAAATCGAAAATGTGAGAAAAAATAAAAAATAACAGTATAAATATAAATCAAAGAATAATGTCTATTTATTTACTGTTTTTTAATTAATTTTTACTTAAGGTTATAAACGAAAATTCTACCTAAGTATGTTCTTAAAGGTTTGAAAGCAGAACTTCATCCCCTTCATCCTTCTTCGTCTATCTGTCCTCACTCACTTCCACTATATTGTAACTGTTTAAATTTTTATTATCTCTATTAAGTCAACATTGTTGTTTTCGGTAACTACCTCGTCATCGAGATTCAGATAAAAGTCTGCAGGAATGCCTAGATGAATTGTAATTATCAAATTTTGTATTTCGTTGCTTAGTTTCTCTCATTTCAAGGTCTTTTCATTATTTACCTCTATTGGACAAAACCCACAATTTACGAAACTGCATCGTGCCTTAATTTTTTTATAGCTTCATTAATTAAATTTATGGCATTCAAGACATTTAATTTGGCAGATAAAGTAGTCACATCCTCGCATTGATTCATTTTGGAAATTAAATATTGTATGATATGCTTCCTGTCATTTACTTTTATATTCTGAATGACATTGTCTAAGGGTTGTAAAACTGACGTAGTATTTGGTGGGACAAAAATGAGTCTTATGTTTGATAAATTCATTCTTGAAAGACAAACAGCATTCTTCATAAAAAGAAGAGTTTTCCGTTTTTCATTCTCCATTTTTGTATTGATATTAAATTTCCATAAAACCGGTAAGTTACTTTTATTTAAATTCTATTGAAGTCATATTCTCGTTTTATACTTCCAATTTTCCATGACACAGAACGTGTCTTCTTCGAAAACTTTCTAGTCATCCATTGGAAGTATAAAAAACGCCTATTTTTAACAATTGCGCAATTTCTTTTGCTTTTATTTGTATTATTGGCTAAGATACAGGAAAATTTGATGTTTCTGTCAAGTGTTTTCACTGTTTTTTTCCTTGTATGCTATTCGTGTGTGCTTTTATTCTTTCTTTTAAATATCTTTTGGAGTGTCCTATGTGTGATTTATTACATTTTGTGCAAATAATTTTATATACTTTTGTTGCGTTTTGTGTCCATTTTTGCGATAGGGGCTTTAAGTTTTGAATATAAAAATTTTAAGTTGTTATAATTTTTTTGTTTTATGCTTTTCATATTATATAGTTTGAAAATATACTCTAAATTCTCTAAAAGTTTCCCAACATATGGTAGAGTTTCAATATTTTTGTTGTTTTTATTTAATTTAGTAGATTGATTTAAATTGGATAGTTCTGGATAGTTTTTTAGTGTGTCTATTACTTTTTGTTTTGATGTTGAGGTTGTTAATTTGATGGCCTTGTCAGCCAGTTCTCTCAAACATCAACAAAGTTTGTACATATATTATATTATATTTTAAGTGTAAATTTTATATTATGATTGTAACAGTTAAATTGTTGTAGTGTATAGGCTATATATTTATATATTTTGTTTATGTTCGGGCGAGAA
This sequence comes from Enochrus cinctus, assembly GCA_033557785.1. NCBI lineage: Eukaryota > Metazoa > Arthropoda > Insecta > Coleoptera > Hydrophilidae > Enochrus > Enochrus cinctus. The sequence goes on along the minus strand of JAUIMW010000246.1, from coordinate 3,259 downwards.
TTCTACTAAAATTTACTTGTGAATAATTTTATAATACATTTATTTCAGAATTTGGTTAATGTGTATTTAAATAACGCATTAATTTGAGTTTTAGCGCTAATTATCAATTTCTACTGAAATAAATATATAATAAAATTAAAAAGTAAATTTAAGTAGAAGTCTCGCCCGAATATAAACAAAATGAATGAAAAAACTTGCTTAACTTTAATAATATCTCTGATAATTAAAGCTTTTTTATATGAAAATCTAATTAAATATACTATATCACATTGGGAGGAAGGATAGTATACATTCTAGCAGCAGAGATTCAATTATAAAACCCCTTTGTTTAATTTACAATGTGTCAATTCAAGAACGTCTTCTCAACTCCTTGGAAGCGAACGTGCTGCTTATATTCAGATCGACAGGCATCTTGTAAAAAACTATCGATCGATGTTCACGCTGTTCATCTTTGGCTAATTTGATCTGATGTTGTTAGGGAACTCATTTTGAACAAAAATATTAGAAACATTAGATATTTAACAGTTTTAGACGGTGAGTACTAATGTCTAGAAATAATTACTAATATTTTTACGGAAAAAAGAAAAAACATTCCAAATTTCATCTCAATTTTTGTCCATTCTAAAAACGTAAATGCTTATGTCACCACTATGCCTCATAGCATGAGTTAAGGAGCATGCTGGTTGCATAAGCAAAGATAGTCATAAATTACGTAGCTTGGCCTGCATGTCAGTTCCTGATTTACATGTTCTGTAGCTTTAAAACTATCTTAGTACACACATATTTTCAAAAATAAATTATGTTCACTTAAATATATACGAGCATATACCTAAGTATAAGTCCCAAATTCCCGAGCTAAAATGGCCGAGCTAAAACATTTCAAGAGTCTGAAAACCGTAGACCATTCGTACGAAGTGGTTCGACAAAAAATTATCTTATACATTATTTAATTTGGATCAACATATTCCCCAATATTGAGAAGATGGAATTTGAACATAAAATTGTCAAATCTATTTTCTGTCACATTAGATTCGATAAACTGTACACGCATATTTTTTTATATTTTTGGATTATAAAAAAATATGCGTGTTAGATACAGTGTTTTATATTGTTGTGCTTACATATATGTCATATTAAATGAAAATAAATGTCTTATTCCAATCATCGATAGCAGCACGCATGAAATTAATAAAAAAAATTGACCACTGTTTTTTCAACAATATCTTTAAGCTCTCCGGATTCAGGTGTCGTCTGTTCTCCAGCACTGACCACAATTCGTAGACCAATGTGAGCTGGAGCAGAATCGTGCTGGGAGATTAAAAACCTTTAGACTAGATTTGATAACGCGGGACATACTCGTTGTCGAAATACCGGTATCCCTAAACATGATTTTTTGTTTGTGGAGAGAAGTTCTGCTGCTTGCAGCTTTAACCACTGCTGGAGTTCTTACATTTCACGGGCGACCACTTCTTTGTCAATCTTTAAAATCCTAAGTATTCTGAACCAATTAATAGTGCGACAAACAAACTGGTGACTGATAATATTAATAATATATTAAAAATATCTCCCGGCGTCTTCCTAGCTTTATGTAATTGAATTACGTTCGTTTGTTATTCGCAGCAATTACGCCAAACATTTTCTATTCCCATTTATAACACATATTTTTATGGCTAATTAATTTTACCTACCAATATTCTAATTGGGCCCACTGAAAATACGAGTAGCGCAATTTAATTTTTTGTTTACGTTGTATTATATTATGTGCGGGTATAAATAAGATTTTTTTGTTTAAGCTTTGTCATTGAAAAAAATACGTTTAAATAATTAAAAATATTAATTAGTATTATCATGGAAAAACATTAACCAATATTGAATTAATCTTTAAGAATTGTGAGGGCGCCAATTATACATAATAACCTCTATTTAAACGTATTTTTCAGATTAAATTACTTTTTGCTGATTTCTCTCCGCGCATTTAAGATATAAACCTGGGAGCTACTGTTAACGACTTTAAGTTTGCAGAAGGCAACGAAGTTCCAAGTGTAATTTTCTTCTTTACACAGCTTTTCAGTTTTTTAGTATACATTAACGATTTAATTCATCTGGCGAATAAACATTAAAACTAAGTAGCTGTTGTGCTGATACACAGGATTATTAAAAATTATAATTACCTATGTACACATAACAAATACTCTAAGCAAACAATTTAAGTTAAATTTTTTTGAAAGTTATTTTTCACTAGTTGCATTATGTGTTTTGGTAATTTTAAGGAATTTCTTTATGAAATAGTTTGAGTAAAGCAGTACGACAACTGTTAGAAAGTGTCAGCATCTTATTATTTAGTGCTTAAATTTTTTGAGGCACTCTGTGGAAAAGCCTATTAAAAAATTAAAGATGATTAAATTATTTTTATACATTTTAAATATGAATGTAAATGTGATTGTTTAACAAAAATATTTGCCCTACAATATGCAGTTTTAATTTCAATATTGATAATTTAATAGAGAAAGTTAAATAACGTTAATTTTAAGTCATTATTGGAATTCAGAATAATTATAGTTTTGTTCATCCTTTAAGCTGTAAATTAAGTAATACGTAATTTGTGCAGTGAAAAGCGAAAAAGTTTATTAACTATTATTTAAAATAACCTAACTGTAGAAATTTGATTTAATTATTTAATAAAAAACTTATCAACGTTTAATTTTATCTGCATTACATTTAATTTTTATTATCCATTAGAATTGTGATTTTTTGTTATCTAAGATCCATTAAAGTAATTTCGTAACAAAATGAACAGCTTACAAATACACCCGCTAATCATACGAACGGGTCCAAATACAATGCGAATAGTGCGAGATGAGCAGGTGATTTCAACGAATTGAGGAATCCTTCTATCTGTGAGAAAATTTCACAGATGTTATTTAAGTTAAATGATTTTCTTAATTTACACTAAAAACATGAGTTGAATTACATAACCGAATTGAATTACACGAGTGAATTAAATTAAATAAGCGATCAAATTCATTATTTAATATAAAAATTACAAAAAACTAAAGAGAATGTTTATGTTAATTTAAATTAATCCGATGGTGCAATTAGTCTGATATACTGCCTCGATTTGAAAATTGCACTGCCTGGAAGTAGAATCCAGATATATGCGATATATAAAAATGAAGGGTTGGGTGGTGATGGATGAGAACCTGGGGAGCTCGATAGGCTTAGCCTAGAAAAGTGGCACAATATATATATATATATATAT
>JAUIMW010000245.1:0-20618 GCA_033557785.1 Enochrus cinctus | reverse complement strand
ATACGTTTCGTTCAAGTGATTGTACATTCAAATTAATCAAAAATTGCTTTAGTGAAAAATATTTTTGCGCAGGTACTCAATGTGAAGCAATTGCGTGCAACGTACTTGTACCCAATTCAATAAATAAAATTAAAGAAGATTTGTTATATGTCAGACTAGCGATGGACTATTACGAATAAAAATATTCGAATTATTCGATTGTTGTATTTATTCGAATATATTCGAATATCGAATTACAATATTCGAATTCTGCCTTCCCATTTATATAGAAAGCATAGTTAAGATTGGTTTTTTTTGCATTTATACAATGAGTATTGAAAAGTTCAAAGAGATATGCGATAACGTTGATGTAGAGTAACTTAAATTATTGGGGCACAGTAAGATCAGATGGTCAACTCTTAAGCCAGTATTAGAAATGATTTTAAAGTTATTTAAATTTTTGAAGGAATATTTCCTAAACCAAGAAAAACGCCTTACTATTTTAAAGCAATTTTTTAGTGAACCAAGTTCGGAAGCTTGGTTTTTTCATATACATTCAAACTGCTACTTTTCCAATCGCAGAAAATATCCATGCCAGAAGTACCATTGATCATAAAAATTCTGCGTAATCTGTGCATCTCCACTATATCAACCTGTCTCCCAGTTTCTTGTATGTTCTTCTCATCCACCTCCCACTATGTATCCTCGATATATCTTTCTAAGTACCTTCCTTTCCCACACCTCCAGTCGCATCCTTTCTTTTCTATACAACGTTCACGTTTCACATGCATATGTGGCTATTGGTATACAGCTTTATCTTTGCACTTCTTGATATATTTCTGTCAGTTTGCACTTAATTGAGTGCCCCCACACATCTATTTCCTACCATTATCCTTGACTGTATATCCACTTCCATGTTCGGTGTTCATGTAAACACTGTCCCCAAGTAAGAAAATGCACCTTATTGAACCCCCTAACCACAAAGAACCTTCCTCTTACAAACTCCCTTTTTGACCACCCTATAAACTTGTTTTTTCCTCGTCTATTACTCATATCATTTCCATTGCTTCTTGCTCCAACCTTAAACTCACTCCTGCCAGCTCCTCGCGATCAGATCATCCGCAAACGCAAGGCACTGCTTTGCATTTCTCATGCCTTTTTCTAGTGCCAAGTTAAAGATCCGCTAATAATGGGTCTCCCTAACTCCTTCAATTCTGAACTCCCGCGATGTCACGTTTTCAGATCTGACCATGCTTCTCATTCCTTGTAAGGTCATCTTATGATATTCCTCAGTTTCTTTTCTAGTTCTAACTGTTCCAGGGCCTCTTAAAGTTTTCTTCTTTTGATTTTGTAATAGGTCTGCTTGAAATCAATGAAGAGCACAACCGTCACCAAACTCATGATTATTTCTCTTACTTGAGCAAAGCTTGTGGGGAGGTGTTTCTTGATTTTCCCATCATTTCTTCCACTATTAGGGAATTTACAGCCCTCTACTTCTGTGATGTTGTGCCTCTTCTGTTTTTAAGAGTATACGCAGTTGTAATTTACACTTACACTTATTTACACTAAGAGCTATGACTTAATCATGTTCAGGGATATGGATTTAAAGTGTATGTTCCGCGTTATCAAATCAGACGTAAAAATGGGTGCTCACCGAAGAAGCATTGAGCATTTTCTTGCTCTATCTCCAATGAACATCGGGAAGACCAGAACTAAACAACTGATTCAAAATACTATTTCAGATTTAACATAATAATAGCTCTTGAGAGACGGCTCTAATTCAAAGAGGTTATCATCCATCCTCATATGAAGCCTCTTAATGAGACCTGTTAATTCTGGTCATTTGATATTCCTGCTAGATTCTGCTCCAGATCACAAGCTGCAATTGGAAATCTGAATGTCAAGATTTAAACCCTCTACAAATAGAGGCCAGTATTAGAGAACATGGTCTGTGGGAAAGGAGAACCAAATTTGGAAAGTCCAAAGCAACCGTTTAAAGAAATCAGCGGCCAATTTTCCGATTAATATCGTGTGTGCTGCCACTGATGATGGGCCGTTTAAATAAAACAACGATTGTAACACGCTCGTTTTTTATTACAATCCAAAAACTTTGTACTTGTGGCAGGACTATGTAGTTTATTACCACAAAAGGTTTGAAAACAAGGAATATTGAAATTGATCACTACAAACTGACAAAAATAATCTATAGATGAACGCATATCTACCAGGAGTTAAACTGAATACGAACTGACATGTTATTCCTTTCTGTGCAGGAGAGGAGGTGGTATATTTCGACCGCCGATTTACAGTAGCGACCTCTTTTGCTTGGTGGTATTGCTCGTTAGTTCATATCAAGAAAGAGGTGCCATGTCACTCTGGTCAGTATATTGGTTTCTGGTTGTGTCCCTTCCAGCCATACGTATTGAATGCATTCTATATTTGAACTCCATGTTTTTATTTTCAATAATTTCCCTGCAGTTGTTCTTAACATCAGTTGGTGTGCCTTCAAAGCTTGCGATAATAACATCGCCCATTGTGGTTGCACTCACTAGTTGGAATCGAAAGGTGTTCAAATCGCCGATTACGCATATGATTGTCCAAGGCCAAAAACAGGTGATAGTCACTTGGGGCAAGGTCTGGTGAGTACGGAGGGTGAGGTAGTCGCACCAGATTTTCGTTATTCTTGGTATGTGTGGTCTTGCGTTACCTTGATGGAAGACAATACCTTTTCTGTTCGCCAAAGCAGACTCTTTTTGACTTAGAGCGGCCGAAGCTCTGTTCACCTGTGCTGATATCAAATACACTGAATGATATTGCTTGAAATAAGTTTAACTTATATACAAAATTACCCCACAACTACACACTGTTTACTGAATATAATTAAAACAAGGAGACAATAAATAAAAACCACACGAACTTAGCTTGATCAGCTGGTTTGCCATTAAAAGATGGCATATAAATTTAAAGCAGTAAGTCAACGCAGGCCAGAACTTCACGTTGACTAGCTTTATTGCCACTGCTAGACTCAAGGCGTTTATGTGCTTTAGGGCTCCGATGGCTTGAGATGGTTTCTTGCCTCTTTGTATGATGAGCATTAATAGTGTCAGTGTTGTTTGGTCACCCTCATGTATTCGTACCTACTTACAAGTTCTAGATGATGGCTGGCTGCCAATGCTGGTCTTGCCGCCCTTCTTGGCCCTTTCTCCGTTTCTGAACTTCGTAAGTTTACTTTTCTCATTATTTATGGTGAGCTCATTTTCTGCACACCATATGTCTAGTCGCTTTGGGCTTGTTTGTAAGACTGTTAAGCTTTGGAGAAGATGACCAGATCATCAGCATACTAATAAATCACTTATGAGGTAGTTCATTAGTCTATTGTTTAATATCTTCGTTAGTAGTTTTAGTTGTGTAGAAAGTACTGCTATGTCCCTGAACGACTTTGGGTCTTGGAGGCTGCCTTTGCTTTTGAGAACTGCCAAGACTGTGGGGTTTCACTAGTTCTAGTATTGAAAATGTTCACCCACAATGAAGTCCGAAGTGGGAAGAACGCGATAATTTGTTCGTTTGTTACGATGTACAGTCCAGCGGCTTTCTTAGTTTTCAGTTTGTTCACACACTGTTACTTCCTGCTCTGATATTCGCATATTGTTCCAGTTGTTATCTTCAGTTTCGGTTAACCTACCTGGTAGTGTTATGCAAGGGTGGTCAAGCAGCCTCAAGTTTATGTTGTTCGTCATTTTCTTTGACCTTCCCAGAATCTCCCATGGTCTCGACTCTCACTCCAGGGTGCTTTGCAGTAGCCTTGTTTCTTCGTAGGTCGTTCTTTTCTTGTTAATGATAAGTTTATACGATTTACGAGCCACTTGGAAACCTTTAGCTTCGTTACTTCAAAGAAGCCTTACATTCTGTATCGAACCACAGCTTGGATTGTCTTTTCTTGAAAGGTGGTGGAATTGAGGTAGCAGATGGTAGCGTGAGTAATAAAAATGTTCCTTAAATAATAGTGTGCAGTGGCTACTCCAAGTGAAGTAAAGTAATTCCTAGAAATGTTGCACTCCTGATAAGTTCTTTATTGCATATTCTTTTTGATGTGAAGGTTATTCTGTTTATTTTTGCTTCATTCAGTACGATAAAATTTGCAGCAAACCAAGTTTTAGCATCCTCCATCATCATAACCATTTTATTATGGAGGCTCAAGGTCTTCCCTTGATGAAATGACGCTCGTGACATTATTTGTACATTTTAAGAGTAAAAATATTCAACTTTTCATTAAATTTTTAAATTAACCTTCATATAACGAAACGTGTAATTTTCAACGAAATAATCCAGTAGCTAATTGTTTAAGGAACACAGAGGAGTCACACAGCATTTTAATTATTATTATAGTCTCGCAATTCTTATTCTAGAACCATCGATAAACAACTTTCATTTGTGGGGAAGCTACCTGCACGCAAACATTTCAGACTTGGGAGGAAGCCATGCCCAGTGAAAGTAATACCTCTTGTCTACCGCTGCAGAATATTTGATGACCCGCTATACAAATTTCCATTATTTTATTTTTGGACCTCCACTCTTTATTAGGAACCAGTTAAATCTTAACTACCTAACGGTAAATGTTTATCAAACAAAGAGAAGAATATACACAAATTGATAAGAGAGTACCGGTTAACAGTACTACCAGCATGTTTCGCAATGCAATTTCGAACAAGGTAGAGGAATCACTAGATACGAAGAAGTACGAAACCGACGAATCTGCGCTCGTCATTCCTTCCACTCACCTGTTGGGACCGGAATAATTTCACCTTTCCTCCAGTTGCAAACATAATAACACGAAAGCCAAGCTAGTATCTCAATAAATTTTACATTACTTCTATGCAGTTTCCAGAATTTTTCTTATTAATTTTTTTGTCTTAGTGAAAGTGGTGCCATATTTTTTTTATTAGTGTGTATTCAAATATTCGGACAAAATGAGGTAATGTATGCTGATGACACAATTATTACGTTTGTTAATGAGATATGTTAATTTAATAGTTTTTATTGTTTTGGGTGTGTTTATATTGAATATTTAACATTTTCATTGTTTTAATAATCTTTTTAATTTAGTTGTATTTATTTTTAATATTTTTAAGACAAAATAAAAAAAATTTAGGCGAAAATGAGTGTACACCCAAAGTGAAATCTCGATATAATCTATCCTAAATGTTTGCCTAACGATGTGTGCACTCAACAAATTTACTAAGACAATCCTGCTTCCTAATATCGTTTAAACATTTCTCTTTTATTTAAATAACATGAAACAACACGACGTACAAATTTAATGGCATCTTTATTTGTTCGCAGACACTACTGACGATGTTAACACTCTATTGTAGTATTTTTACCTTTTAAGAGAAATCTTATGGCTTCGTGTTTCCATACCTGAAAAAAAATAATAAAAAATTAATAAATAAAATTAACAATATGAGGATTCAAGTAAACATGAAGCAAACACTTGTCGCCTATTGTCTAGACGTTTCAAACGTTACACAAATGTTACAAGGTCTCAAGAGAGCGCAAAGAAATGTTATTGGACTCCTGGACAAGAAAATCTATTTAAATTACCTTCGATATCCATTAGTCTTACTAAATTAACCATAAATTCAAATTAATTAGTCACCTGAAGGACGTTAACTAATTTCTTTTTTGTTATCCAGGCCAGCGACTAGAAAGACGAGGCTATGGGCAAGAATGAAGAAATCCCAAAGCAGTCTTCATTCCTGCATCGCCAGCAGAAAGATGTGAGTTCCAAAGACAAGGAGGACCTGAGGGTTTGTAAGGGTTGCAAGTACCCCGCCGCTCAAGAAAAATACAAAACTTCCACTTCAGAGCCGGACAAGTCCAGCAGCAAGAAAGGCTGGAAGAAGGATGCCAACTACACTATAAGCAACGTGAAGAAGGAGCAGTACGACTACTTAAGGAACAACCTGTACATAAAATCAGCTGTGGATCGGGAGAAAACCATCCTGAAGTGGCAGTTAAAGAAGGTGTCCATAAGGAATTACACCCCGAAAACTATCAATCAGGAGATTAACATGGGTATGTGGATTTAGAGTCCACGGGGGAAAGTGTTGAAAAAAAAACTATAGAGTTGAACAATTAGGTGCAAGAAACAATATATAGTGTGTAAATTAAATTCTAAGGTAATTGCCATAAAACTGTTTGTAGTTAGTATTGACGTGAACGTGGCCATAATAAACTTAATTAAAACAACAGCAATTGCAGCAAGAGAGAAGAAAGTAATCGTGAAATTGTTAGGTGAGTACGTTCATCGCATGCCATGCGATGGCATGGCGGTGTTACTGTAATCAATTATGTAAACATCTTGCCTTGCATCATTATTTCCATTGTTATCTTAATTTATGAATACCATTTAGCACTTTTACTCTTTCTTCTCTAACATGTCTATGCTTTTGCACAAGTGGATTCATGGTACTATTTAGAAACATTCAGAATTTTTAGTATAATACCATGAGAGCAGTCCTTCATTCTTCTGAAAATTAAATCACTCTTAAATATTTCAATCTTCAGATTTCTTCAGAAGGATTGTACGTAAAAGTTGTAGTACCTGGAGATATTTCAATATATTCCTTGTTCAAATTGATTCATTATTTTACAATGCAAATATATATAAAAAAAGATATTAAGTTAAGTTTTAGAAGAAAAAAATGGACATAGAATGACCTTCAGGTACTCCACATTTTACATATTTCTTAATATTTAAATTTCTTGATCACTCTTACATTCCATGTACCCCATCTTTTGTTATTTAAAGATCTATTAATTTATTTCACCAAAATAAATATTTATATATTTGAACCCACAAGGGTATCAGCTCAGGTTGATCGACATTTATCTATTAGTTGCTTTCATCGGAAACTTGGTGCGTGGCAATTACTACAACTGTGTCCTAGTAGAAGTGACAATCCACGTTCTTACTGATGTTGTCCCTTTTCTTGTGATTACAACAAACGGTGACCTTGATTTCAGAGCCTTTGAAAATCATACTACTTACGACTCTCCAATACAGTCGATCAAGTTCGCAGGCAATCTTCAGTATTGGTGCAAACCTTCGGCCTTTCTCCTCAATTCACGAAGAGCTTCACAAAGGCTCTCATAGTTGGGTTTGTGAAAATATTTTTCTTTCGTAATATAACTGCCATTTGTCATTCCTGATGCTCAATCCCCTTGTTCACACGCTCTGTTCAACAGTTTTACCATGACGAAATGTCCTGCTATTTCGTGCCTTCAACATGAAGTACCGGCACCCTTTGTTGGTGGGAGTCTTAAGCACTTGTACTCTAAGTTCCTTTTCTTCGTGGTTGCCGTTATAAAAAGCCAAGTGATTTATGTGACCTATTTTTGACTGGACCCTTGATGATTTCCGAATTCCAGCCAAACTTTGACTTATTGATTGAATTCTGCATTTTGGATAATACACCTTCAATGCTAACACATACAATAAATTGTCCTTCTGACTGAGGATATCCAAGCACAGACGAACTAGAGAATGCGATCTTCAACTTCTTAAGTGCTTCCTGGCTATCTTCCGTCCAATCGTACTTCACAACAGCCTCAGTCTATCTGTGAAAAGGTTCCACAATTGTCTTCACAAATCCTCGGTAATAAGCACATAATCCATGAAAGCTTCGTATTTCGTGTTTGCCTTTAGGTACTGGCCACTCTACAACTGCTTTTATTTTTTCTGGGTCTGTAGAGTTTCCTTCATTGGAAACCACATCAATGATGTGACATTTCTTTGAGATCAGTTTCAGACGGGCACACAAATCTCTCTAAGATTTACCTCAGGTTTCGAAGGTGTTCTTCAAAAATCTTTCTAGTGACGGTGACGTCGTCAAGGCAAACAAGGCATATCTTCCACGAAAGCTCCTTCAACACAAGGTCCATGTCGCTCAAAGTAGCGGGAGCTTTCCATAATCCAAGCCACAAACCATTGCCAGTCGTAAAGGCTGTCTTCTCTTTGTCTTCTTTCTCTATTTCAATTTGCCAATACCCACTCTAAAGTATTAAACCATCTAGACACAAAAAGAGTATCCAGGGCTTGTCTATTCTTTCTATAGTCAACGCAAAATCGGGTGGTCCCATCTTTCTTTCGAACCAACCCTTTCTTCCATTTGCACTTAACGAATGTTTGAATCTTCCAGATAGGTTATCGTAAGCTAATCTTTCGGTCTTCGCTTTCTACTGTTTAATCTTGCACTGTACACCGGAATTATATGAGTGTTTCTAAACCTCACCTTCAGGGCACTTATTAGCCACAAACACTATTTACCAACCCCACACCTGACACCACTATTACGAATTTGATTTATTTAACAGGGTTTGTAGTAAAACAAATGTCTTTTTACTTAATTTATTTTGCACCAATTACTTTACTACTACATCCGAACTGAACTCCAGAACCTTTGAGTCATTTCTAGCGAATTTCTATCTGGAGCATCTGGAATCTTTGCAGCTAGAAAGTTCTTGATGCTCGTTTTCGTAACAATCTTTATGGGTTATTTTAATGGTAACTTCCCAAATGAAATAAGAAATATTTTACGACACAGACAGAACTGGGTTACGGAGGATATAAAGGTTGAGAATGATAATTTGAGATCACTGTAGAGGCTCTATAAAACAACAAACTCAAGTTCACTGGAAGAGAGCAACAAAATAAAAAAGAAAGAATATGAAATATAACAAAAAAAAAATGCAAAAGGGTGTATCAGGAAAGATATTTTGGGGATAATATAGGGAAATAAGGTAAAATATAAAGAACTCTACAACTAAACCCAAGAAGAGAAAGTGGGACATAAAGCAAAATATGCAGAACAGAACAACAGAACTGAAAAACCAAACAAGAAAGGAAGGTGTAGATGCAAAGGCATATTGGTTCGGGAAAGAAGCAAAGAGAAAAAAATGGCAAAAACGAGAAAATGTTAGCAGAAAAAGTTGAAGCCAGATTAAGGTGGATAAAACCAATAAAGAGTATGATAAAGTAGAATATAAGAGAAAGAGGAAGGAGAGTTTCAAGGAGGTTTTGACGGAAATAGCATCTGATGAGGAGCAGTTTGAGCATGAGAATATAGAGATTGAACTAATAAAAGATCCAACCAGTTAAGAAATAAAAGGGATGATTAGTCTTGCTAATTGTACCAATAAAACACCAGGAAAAGATGGAATAAGCATGGAGCTGACAAAATACGGAGGCGATAATATGTGAAAACTATAAAGGGATAACATTGTTAAATGTTACTTAGAAGATATTGTCCACAAAGAGGTTGGTGGAAAACATACACTATTGATACCATCCATACCACCAAACAAATAATAAGCAATACAGTTGAACATAAAATTGTCTTGAAACTTTTGTTTATTTATTATTATTTTAAACAGGCTTTCGACTCCATCAATAGAAAAAACATCATGACTGTACTTGCGGAATTGGATGTCCATTCAAAGTTGAGAAGACTGATGAATGGAACAACACTATCTGTTAAGACTCAAAAAGGTGAGGCAGAGAAATTTGTAGTGAATAAGGGAGTAAGGCAGGGAGATTCTCTATCGGCTATACTGTTTAATTTAACATTGGAGGAAAGTGGTGAAGTAGGTACAAAAAGGAAACATAAGAACTGGAGGAGGACAAATAATTGGTTATGCCGATGATATTCTGATTATAGCAAAGAGAATAGAGATATTAAGAAACATGAGAGAACAAATAGTGTCGAAAGGGGAGGAATTGGGTCTGAAGATTAATGAAAACAAAACCAAGCTGATGAAAACGGGTAAAAGAAATACTAATGAGAGGGTTGAAGTGGGGTTGTACAATAAGGTGAATAAATATCTTGGAGTAATGTTATCGCGTGATCGAGAGTCTAGAAGAGGAAAAAAATTCTGACAATTAAAGCATTTCATGCAAACAGGAAAAGTAAAATTCTAAACAGAAACAAAAAAATAAATATATACAACACAACAATTAGACCTATACTATTGTATGCTTCTGAGACGCTAACACTTTTGATAACGGAAAGAAAGATCATGAAGACAATAATGGGACCAATACAAGAATTAATATCGTCCCATTATGAATTTTGAAATGAAACGAACAATGGGCAGATAAGACATTGAAAGGAAAATTAAACAGCAGAGAGTAAGATGGATTGAACATATATGGAAAGCATAAGAGAAATCAATGGTTTTCTCGGCACTGCAGTGGGACCCAGGCAGAAGAAGGTGCGGAAGACGTATAGTAAGGAAGATTTAAGAGGCGACGAGGGCTGATCCTCCCCAAGAAATGGATATAGAAATCAATAGCAATTTGGGATTTTATAAAAGCACATATAAATACTAAAAATAAGACCACTCTAACACCAACCTATGCAGATGGTCATGTACTGTGGAAGGATACTGATGTTGTCAATATGTTCAACGATTTTAGATTCAATTGAGGGACTTGTTGCGAGATTCAACCCCTTAGAATACAGTTTTGGTGCTTCATTTTCTGAGAATTCTTTGTTTTTGTCTCAAATGTCAATAGAGGAGTTCTATTATAGATCTCACATATAGCACAAGTATATTAATGTTAAAGCTGTATAATTATTAAGCACATGCTCAGGGAGTATTTATTTGAGCAGTGTTTTTATAGCATAACCATAAGTTTGAGACTGAAAATTGTTAAAAGTAGTTTTTTTAAATTTTTGATCTAAGATTTTGTTGCTTATTGATTCAACAGAATTAAAAACTATGAAATATTTCATATTTAAACTCCACGACTACTTCTAGAAGAAGATGTATATGGAGAGTCCTTCAGGTATTTAGCTATCTACGTTCTTGCATTTCAATGCTAATTAACTTCAACTTATAGAAGCAATAATAAAATTTAACATGGAGAACATGGAATGTCCTCCAGGTGTTTGGTTATCTACGTATTTGCATTTTTTTACTTAATATCTTTTTTATTAATTTAATAAGTTCCTTGAGTTTTATATTTGTTTTTTAGTTTTTTAAGCAATGTACTGTCCACTTTTGAACTTAATCAATTGCAGAGGAACAAGGCCCATTTGAATTCAATGAACTCACCATACAAATGAGAGAAACAACCTAAACCAACTGGAACAACTAGCAATAGAACTAGACTTCCATAAAAATCACACTAAACGTCTAAGAATTAAAAATACAATTCATTTCAACTTCCTGATAGACCTAAGAAGACTATCAAGGAGACCACAAAAGGAAAGAAAACGCAAAGAGGAATTAAAAATGCCCGAAAGTGTAAAAAGAAAAGTAAAACAGAACAGAATCACAAAAGCAGATAAAGGAGCTGGAATGGCCATAATGAACTGAAAACAACGCCAAAGAACTGTACTGAAACAATCATATATTCAACGTAAAGCTCTTCAACACCACAAAACTAATACCCATGAATCCTAAAAACAAACCAAAATACATGATCGAAAATACTAGAAGAAAAAGACATGCTCATTTCATTTCAACCTATTCAACCAATCAAACGAAAAAGTCATGTCACAAGTTGTTAAAAAGAAAATTCTACACTAATATGTGTAAACTGTTACGGTTTATACCACCAAAGCTATCTTGTAAAAACGAGAATTGGGTCAAAGTTCCTCCATAAAGAAAAAAAAGAAAGAAGAATTAATTCTTGGTACTAGCTAACACCATTACTTATTTAAAAGCTAATGAGAAAAGAATTTGGGTATTCCTCAAAAATGTCCACAAAGAATCATCACTGAATGATATTATTACTCATACTAAATCCATAGAACAGGATAATGTTGAAGATCTTAAGCTTGATATTAAATCTGGAGCTGGGAGTCTTTAGCTGATTATAACAAAACCACAACCCCTGAAAATTTGCCTCTTTAGCACCTTAAGAAATGTCATTTCTTTTATTATCTTGAGACCGCTCAAGTAGCATGTCTACTCTCGTTTGATCTATGGTATTGTTTGTTGGGGTTCTTCTGCTCATGCCAAGGGAGTCTTTATAGCCCAGAATATTTATACTGCGACAGATGGCTAGTGTTGAGAATGAGTGATCACTGTTAGCTGATTGATGCTTTTGTTTCAATTGTCTCAAAGAGTGTTTGTATATTGACGTACTCTATATTGTTTACTTAGTCTTGATTGTACCAGTTTTGAACTTTTTGTGGTATTATAGCAATCTCTGAATTAATAAATCTCTCTATCTATCTATCATACCGAAAGATGCATACAGTTCGTATTGACAATAATACCAAACTATTATAATAGGACAAAAAACTTGTAAATGATAACACATCAAATTTATAAAATTAATATCAAAACAATAAACTTGAAGATAGCATTTTGAAACTTATCTGTATTCTTCAGTATTAGTTGTGCAACTCAAATTCATGTGAAACCAGTATATAAACCAGGCTGCAGCATTTCATTAATAGTACGCAATCGGCTATGATCGAGACAACTGGTACTATCAAAAGTTGGTAATACCACAAAGTAGAGTTAATAGACTTGCTAATTTCAAATATTTGTTTCCAGGACCAGAAGAATTGTGCCAAAATGTCACTGATAGTGACAGCAGCCAATCTAATCAGCAGCCCTTTCACCTTAGTGGGTTTAGTACCGGTCTTCGCAGCAGGGCTGGCCTTCATGAGGTACAGCAACGTAGACCCTGAGAACCACGTCCAAAGCGTCAGAACTGTAAGTACTTTGAACGCGAAAGCAATTACTAGCAAAATTACTATCTTTAAGCAGATGATTTATTACATAACGTGTTAATGAGCTGAATATTCAGGCCGGCGATAAAAATGTTAATTTACTCAAAACTAAGAAAATTATTATAACATAACTCCTAATAAATTATGTAATCGTGTTTCTTGCATACGAATAAATTTGAATTTTTTAACATTTTTGCGCAGGTTCGACCCGAATATGATTTCGTTATCGTTGGAGGTGGTTCTGCGGGGGCGGTTGTCGCCTCGAGGCTCTCAGAGGTGAAGAATTGGACAGTGCTCTTAATAGAAGCAGGAGATGATGAAAACGAACTTTCTGATATACCATCATTGGCTGGATACCTTCAAATGTCTGACATGGATTGGAAGTACCAGTCTGCACCCCCCGGGGAGTCCCCATACTGCCTGGCTATGATAGGAGATAGATGCAACTTCCCCCGTGGGAAAGTCCTAGGAGGATCGAGCGTCTTAAACGCCATGGTGTACATCAGAGGAAACAGAAGAGACTACGATCAGTGGGAGGCCCAAGGCAACAAAGGCTGGTCTTACGAGGAAGTGTTGCCTTACTTTATGAAGTCTGAGGACAACAGGAATCCTTATTTGGCTAAGACTAGGTACCACAGCACCGGAGGGTACTTAACCGTGCAAGAATCCCCTTGGAGGTCACCCCTATCCATAGCTTTCCTGCAAGCAGGTCAAGAGCTAGGTTACGAAAACAGGGATCTAAACGGAGAAAAGCAAACAGGCTTCATGTTAACACAAGGTAACTATAAGAGGTTTTTTTGGTATTTTCTAGAAAAAAAATTAACATTAAATCTTATTTTGTTCAGCCACCATCAGAAGAGGATCCCGATGCTCAACCAACAAAGCTTTCATAAGGCCAGTTCGAGGAAGGCGGAATCTCCACGTTACTTTGAAATCTCAAGCCACCAAAATCCTGATAGAGCCCGTATCCAAAAGGGCCTACGGCGTCCAGTTTTCAAGAGACGGAAGGCAGCACTCCGTCAGGGCTAGAAGAGAAGTAATTTTATCAGCTGGCGCCATAGGATCACCTCAACTCCTCATGTTGTCAGGCGTAGGGCCTCGCGAGCACTTGGAGTCCTTCAACATCCCAGTTTACAGCAACTTAAAAGTAGGACATAACCTCCAGGATCACGTGGGTCTAGGAGGCTTAACTTTTATAATAGACGACCCTATAACCTTTACCAGAAGCAGATACCAATCAGTAGCTGTAGCTTTGGAGTATATCATGAGAGAAAAAGGTCCCATGACATCCCCTGGAGGCGTTGAAGGGCTCGCGTTCGTAAACACGAAGTACGCTCCAAAAGATGGGCTTTGGCCTGACATCCAGTATCACTTCGCGCCTTCCAGTGTTGTCTCAGATGGGGAGCAAGTGAAGAAGATAACTGGGTTGCGGGATAGCGTTTACAACACCGTGTATAAACCTTTAGGAAACGCTGAAACTTGGACTTTACTCCCTCTGCTGCTAAGGCCCAGAAGCACAGGGTGGATCCGCTTACGGTCCAAAGACCCTTATATTTACCCAGAAATAATCCCTAATTACTTCACGCATAGAGAAGACATAGACGTTTTAATCGAAGGGATACGTATAGCTCTTAATGTTTCCAATACTAAGGCTTTCCAAAGGTTTAACTCCAGGCCTCACAGAATGCCTTTCCCAGGATGCAGGCAGTACCCCTTCGATACCGACGAGTATTGGGAATGCAGCCTTCGACATTTCACCTTCACTATTTACCATCCAACTTCAACCAATAAAATGGGACCTGCTTCGGACCCAGACGCAGTGGTTGACCCTAGGCTGAGGGTGTATGGAATTCAGAGCCTCAGGGTGGTGGATGCTTCCATCATGCCCACTATAGTGAGTGGTAACACCAATGCTCCAACCATCATGATAGGAGAGAAAGCTTCTGATATCATTAAGGAAGATTGGTTGGGAAGAAGGCGCAGAAGCCCATACAGAAGGACGTCTTAGAAAGTCTTTAAGATAGAACGAGCTCAAAAATAGTAATTTAAGATTAGTTTTGTTCCATGTGATCAATATGATGCCTAGTCATTGTACATTTATGTTTTATACACGTTTTTGTTAATTTTATTTGTAGTCATAAGCGAATAAAATGTTACTTTAAATTTTTTTTAATTCATTGGAATATCGCTGCCACCATTCTGGTATGTATAGGGCTTTTCAATGTAATTTTGACATATCAGAAAGTTTATTATTTAGGATTTACGTAAATTTTTAGTATAGTTGTTCTAGTGGTATTAAGATTTATTATAGAATTGAAAAACAGGATTAGATTCCTTGAGAGGTAGTGTGTCTCTTTAAGAGGTATCTGTTCACGTTTGCTTGTGAGATATGTTAAAAGAAGCGTTTTCGAATAAAAATGTCGAGTTGGTTGTTGGAGGAACTATTGTTGAGGGGCCTTCTCTATCATTCAGTCTCAGAAAAAGAAGAGTGTGATTGTGGACGGAATGCCGTCGTTTGCCATAAAGAAGAGAGCTTTCTTCAAGCACAAAACCTTTGAATGGTTTTCCCAATCACCTAATAATTTAAAATTCAACGTGGAGAACATCAAGAGAGTCCTTTTTCAAGAACTAGGAAGATCACATTAGTTGTTTGTGCCTAAAGGGAGAATCACCAAGTCTGGGACATTGAAAGTGTCCATTCCAATATCCCCTAAACACAATGCCTATTAGTGATTTTTAGCAAGAACTCATCATTTACTAATAATGCCAAATAACAACAAAACTATTAGAAAACGTGTATCTGGAGAACATTCAATGCCTCTCAGTCTTCTAGTGACCTTCCGTTTATGTTGTCTGCTTCTGTATTTCAATTACCAATTTTTATAAATTTCTCTTGATTTACTTATGTTTACCAATCAACAGAATTAATATAGGAAGTCCTGGAGTACATATAGGGATGTAAATTTTTGCAGAAACAACTCTTCAGTTACTTCTGTTTTTCCAAAACAACACCAATAATATAAGAAAACAGGTACTTGGGGGACATTCTATGTCTTCCAGACGTCCGGTGATCCTCCTGTTTTATGTCTCTTACTCTGTTCTTTTTCAGTTTGCCTATTATCTGACGTTATTAAATCTTTTCAAGAATGCGAAATTTGGGATTACTCTAATTTAAATCTGGATCTTCTTGATGACCTGTGAAAATAATTACATCCAGTAAACCTTATGCTCCGTGATTGACTTCGAATTAGACTTATGATGGACTTGAGATATAAGTATAAAGACCTTGCAGAGGTGAAGGTTTTCCTTCGACTTCCTCAAAAAGTGCTGCCTGTCATTCCTATCGTATATACTCATTAGAATTTCTTTTTGTGCAGAGGTACACAAACTTAATTTGAGGCATTGTGATGTTCATACTATCTCGGTTTCAAAATACATATTTGTTGTTGTGTTTCTTCAGTTTTGATGATGAAATCCTCCTGCACTAAATCTTTGAATGGTTGTACTTATATCTAAGGGATTCATCTAATAATTTAATATTCAACGAGGAAAACATCAATTGAAACTATTTTTAAGTCAAGCTACAATGGGCCAACACTGGAGTACCTTACGTTACAGTCGTTGAAACAAAAACCTGCATGAAGCATATAAGGCACTGGAGATGCAGGATTGTACACCATTATGTGACAAAATAGATGCAAATGAGACTTATGATTACATGCATGTAGTCCTTCAGGAAATTCCAAAAACCTCTTTTCTAAAACAACGTATAAACCACAAGCAGGACCATCATGGGTGACAGAAGAATTAGAGTCACAAGCGATCAACAGATATTATATAGAGTACCTTCAAGAACAGTCCATAATCCCTTGGTTGTCTTTTTATATGTTTGCTAATTTTAATATCCGAATTTTCAGAGTTGCCGAGGGTCAGTGAAAATATTGAAGAGTTATAAGAATAATAAGAAGGGAAATGGAGCAAGAGCTATTATTGTGAAATTCATGAGTTACAGAGATCGTAATTTGGTTTACACAAATAAAAAGAACTTAAAAGACAGTGGTATTGTTGTGAGCATAAAATGCATTATTTTATTCCCTGGCTTGCTAGATAATTTGTTAGGTTTTTTGGGTTAATTTCTTTGAGTATTTCACACATTTTTTTGCTTGACGTCTGTTTTATTAAATATTTTTTAGACAGATTGTTTTTTTGTATTTATATCATTTTATACTTTTATACAGTAAAATCTTCTGTTATTAGTGAATTTTATCTGTATAATTACAGTTTAAACTTGTTGCTGATTCGTGCATTCATTCTAACCAAGTTTGTTAGTAATTTGCATTGTTTATAGATATAGATCAAGTCAAGGAAGAGTTTTTTTTTTGTAATTTTTTAGGTAGAATTGAAAAACTGCACCGTTTGTTGGAGCTTTTGAGTATTTCTAGCATTCTATATGCACTGTATTAATTGGGTCAATAATAAAATCAGTTTATTATTATTGACATAAAGGGGTATTTAATGATATTTAACAATAATAAGGCAACCAACCACCAAGGGATGCGTTATTTCGTAAAATAAAACAAAAACATTCTAGCAAGATAAGTTTGTGCTTTGTTTCGAAAAGGAAGGCGAGTAAGATATCCTATTAAGTACGATGCACATTTATTTTTTTTAATTTAGATTTCTTATCTTATTTTGAAAAACGGACTTTAACAAAAATTTTGAAAATCAGAATTTTATCATACGAAGATGCAGGATAGCGGTTTAAAGTCAATACAATATCTTTGGCCTGTTTCCATGTGTTTGCTGTTATAAAAAGTGCAGTGTCATCAGCTGTCGGCTATAGATGGAACCTACATTCACTATTTGTGTTCCATTATTTGGATAACTGTTGAATAATGTTAGTGGTGGCCCTCGAATTCCTACACGAGTTTTTCTATGAGCCTATTATGTGGTGCCGTGTCAAACGCCTTCGCCAGGTCCAAAAATAGCAACATGCATTTTATATTTCCGTTTTCACATTGCCATTTCCATCGATTTACCTTGTCTAAATCCATGTTTTTATACATTTTTCGAATTGTTGTCACTTTTTATGGTTGCTTTTCCTTTATTATTATTCACGTGTACGATGATATCGATGAAGCTCAGTTTTATGATTAGTTACATCCTTTGTAGCTTTCCATATTTTTTTGACGTTGGTTTCGTCTCCTTTAAGTTTATTCTTAATATTATTTTTTGACTGTTTTAATTAATTTCCGTTTGTACAAGTGTTATCTTGGTTCATCAGATCAATGTTTATGTCTCCAACAAATATTTCAACAGCAATGTTTTTATTATTCTTTAAGGTGCTGTTTAAATCTAAAAAAACATGCTTGGTCTCTGTAATTGTACTTTTATTTTTGTGAAAGCTACTTCAGTTCCCTTCAGCACTTTCATTCCACCTCTATAGCAGTTACTACTTAGATAAATGATAACATCATCGTTCTTGTTATGGTTAGCTTCATTGCACACCACATCATATCCTTCGATTCTGAACATGAAAATTTCTGATAGTTGTCAAATCCCCGACAGAACCACAGTCTTTAAAATTGTTCTATTCTAAAATAGAAGTTCATTAAGTTCTTGGCAGCATTTCTCGTTTAGGTGTAAAAGTTTGAAGCACTCAGTACATTTTATACCAAGAGTACTCCTCGCATGTTCAAAATCTTTGTTGAGTATCTTAGTTTATTATTGCGTCAATATCCATCCAAGTGTTTTCGTTTTCCCAACTGTCCTTCTCAAGTCGCTTTAAGAAACAATTATAGGTAAACTATATTTATAGTAATATTCAATATAATCGACGGCTCAATCGACGGCGACGGCCCAAACGACGGACGAGGACGAGGAAGCCGAGCGAAAAATGTTCCAAGAGGAGAAGGTTGACTTGATTAATAAAATATCATAACAATTCGAGCAAAGGATAGTTGAATTAGTTGAAAGACAGGAAAAAGAGGTGAGCAGCCTAAAAGAACAAATCAAAGAACAACAGCAAAAAATAAGTAAATTTGAAGAATGTATGGAGGTCGCCGAGCAGTACTCCCGCCGAAGTAAGAGTTTTTGGTGTCAGGGAGAATCCGAACGAGGACGTACAGGAAACTGTAATCACAACTATCCAAAGGTACCTACTAGTGAATATGAAATCGGATGAAATTGAAAATTGCCACCGCGTTGGTGCTAAAGGTTCTGCAAGTAGAGCGGTATTAGTGAAATTTAAAGGTTATGGATCCAAAAACAAGTTGATAATGAACCGCAAAGGCACAGGCATCACAATCCATGATGACTTAACAAAGGATAGACTGCATTTGCCTAGTGAACGCTTGGGCGCTGAGAGGTTCGGTCTTGATTTTGGGGACGCGAAGCGGCCGGCGGGTGCTGCTGAGGTGTCTGATGTTGTTTCGCTCAAGGATGTGCTTGGGTCCGACGGTAAGGGCATAACAATCTTTAACATGAATATACGCAGTGCTTTTTTGATCATATACTCATCATGCTTCAGAATGTGCCTCGATCAAACATTGACATAATTATACTCTCGGAATCATGGAAAATCAAAGCAAATATCACCTTGATGGTTATGTCACATTTTACGATGGCGTCCAATATAATCAAAATGATGGTTTGCTTATTTTTGCAAGGGAGAACCTTAATCCGCAATTTTTAAATGTTACTGAGTTCAAAATACTAAGTATTTGTCGCCTCCATTCTAAGGATATAGATCAATTTATTGCAGCTAGTATTATTGAGTAACTCTGTTATCAAAATAATAACTGGAGATATAAATATCAATCTACTAAATGCTGATCATCAGGTTGTGGATGAGTATCTGGGTACCATGTCATCGCTGGGCTATCAATCTTACATTTACAGAACTCATAACAATGTTCAACAAAACAAAAAAATTAAAACCATGGATGACTGCTGGCATTTTTGTTTCTGTCCGAACAAGAGATAAAATACAGCGAAAACTGAAAAACAACTTCACGCCGGAGCTTGATAGAGAATTTAGAGACTATAGAAATAATTTAATTAATATTACAAGAGAAAATTTCTATAAACCACAAATCAGAGAAACAAATAATAGTAGGGACTCGTGGAAGGTAATCAGTGATATAACAAATGGGAGTTTTATAACAAAAGATGCAAAAATCTCAGGTGTATACGACACGAAAGGTGAAATCATAACAAACGCACGCGACATAGCAAATAGGTTTAATAATTTCTTTACGAATATTGGCTCAATGCTAAAAACTTCAATTATCCTTTAACTGCAATAAAAAGAGCGAGTAACTCTATCTTTCTCAACCCCGTTACGCACCGCGAAATAGTTGGACATATCGGTCGACTAAAAAATACAAATACGTCGGGACCAGATGGTATAAGCAACCGTTTTATCAAAACCTATCACCTATTTTTAATAGATGCCATTACTTATATAATAAACCTAATCTTCTTCACCGGAATAGTACCGGATCATTTCAAACAATTTATCATAATACCCATCCATAAATCTGAAAATAAATTTGAATGTGGAAACTATAGGCCTATTTCTCTGAAAAATAACCTCTCAAAAGTATTCGAAAAATGCTTGAAATCAAGGATTGTCTCATTTCTTGAAGCTAATAAAATACTCTCAAATAACCAATTAGGTTAATTTAACCAAAACGATGGTGTGGTAATTTATACAAGGAACTGCTATACACAATTAAATATAGACACAATGTCACTCACACGGAACAACTTATAAATTGGAATTATTCCAATATACAGATCACCGTCCGCAGAATCTGATACATTTTTACAGGAACTTAACAATATATTGAGCATTAATAACAACAATGATTTAAACTTACTAGT
>JAUIMW010000244.1:0-20620 GCA_033557785.1 Enochrus cinctus | reverse complement strand
TGTTATAACACACTCGCTTCGGTATTGTTCGTAAATTTATTCACGCCATTAATTTTTGCTAATTTGGTATGAAAACCGTGCGCTTGTCACTAACTGTTCTTTTATAATTTTTCATAGATATTTTTTCCACGTGTTTTCTCACCGATCACAACTACTAACAGTTTTATTGAACACAAAAGTTTATTGCTATTTACGACACGTAAATTATTTAAATTTAAATCTTCTTCACTTCGACTCGATGCACAATAACATAACTGTTGGCACTTTTATTGTGTTTTATTTTATTTTGTTGCTATTTATATTTTAAATTATTATTATTTATTTAATTTATATTTATTTAATTTAAAGTTGCTGGTAGTTCTGTCACCAAACTGGCAAATAAAAAAAAAATATAAGATGAATGTGGTGTAGAGGGATGTTTGGTACGATGACCTACGCGGAAGTAAAAGGTAAGTAGTACTATATCTGCATGGTAGGAATAGTAGGGGATGGACTGACCTGTAACCAGTCGCGTGCCGTGTCGCGTGGATCCAACCACTAACTTTTTGATGCAACACCCGATAACAGGGGCGTATTAGCTTTGCTGCTTGACTGGGGTTCGCCGTCTGCCAGCCACTTCAACCGGTCGTTCAAATTAATTACTTCTTCCACTATTTTCAATTTGCTTCGTTACAATTTTATTTCTAGGAGTATTTTAATGTATATTATTAATTAAGTTATAAGTATCTACAGAATCTTTCTGCATTAAAGATGAACTGTCTTCTAAGATCTTACAAAATTTTAGTACTATATTGCTTCATGTTAAGATTCTTTAGTTAGAGCTTGTCTTAAATAATTTGAGGTTTGCTGTTGAAGTTGCCTATAGGTCCCTGGTTCTGATTTGAACTCATTTATGAGCTAACTACATTGGGCGTTCCACAAGGTTCCGTACTGGGACCAATACTTTTTGTAGTATACGTTAGTGATCTGCCTCTAAACATAACATCAGACTACACGTGTCTCTTTGCCCACGACACATCATTCACTAACACACATGATGATCCATTGCTACTTAAAGAGAAGACCGACTTAAGTTTAAGATAAGCCAGAATTTGGTTTGAGAAGAACGTAGAAACTATGTCAATGTTATTTATGTACTCACATCAAAAAATGTAGAGAGGGTAATACGTAAAAGACATTCCATAACCTCTAGAGTATTTTGTAATAGAATAAAAAATGTTAAAAAAATTCACCAGGAGATTTGTTCACATAAAATGTCCTCCACGTATATTGTATTGTATATTGATTTGTTATAATAAAAGAAGGATCATCAGTGGTTTAAGGGAGTAGAAATAATTTCCATGTATACCATCGATACTACAATTTATGTACTATAAAAAAATAGTATACAGTATCATATTGTAATATTACAATTATAGTTATAGTTTAGTTTATCTAGGAGATAAGTCTAAGAAACACTTTCATTTTTTTTATTAATTAGTTAAATTAATTTGAAAAAAAATTTTTTTAATATATTTAGAAGTTGCAGATGATCATTTATGTACTCCTGTTAAAAAAATGTAGATATATTATTATTAGATATCTCTATACAATACTCTACTGAAACAAAATAAATAACAATAATAAAAATATTCTTGAAGCATCCAAGTTCATATAGTCAGTAAGCAGAATATTGCCAAGATTTTTGAACACATTTAAGAGTGAATTGATAGCAGAATACCTGTAGTAATATAATATTGCATAATGAATTTTAATGATAAAAGAAAGAATATCACATGGTTTGAGAAGACATGGAATGTTCCCCAAGTATTTTAAACAACTAAACTTGTAACTGATTTTTTTATTTATTAGTCTAGAAAGTAGTACATCTACAGAAGATTGTGTCTTTCAAACTCTCTGTTGGTTCTTATTTTATTGTCAAACTAAAAACATACTTCAGTATTGAAAAAAAAAAAATAATAATAAAATAAAAATTGTACAAAATAAGAATCATTTATAATACAGAAATTGCAAATTATTATCAAAATTTTTCTACAAGTCGGATGAACTTCCATGTTCTCCAAATCCTTCTTTTATTGTAAAAAAAATCAGCAAATATTCCTGTTTGAAGTGTACTTGAAGAACATTCCATATCCCCCCAATCTCCAAAGGCTTCTTTTTTTAATGTTACTTTTCCTTGTAATCCAAAAAAGAGATATTTATTATTAAGTTAAAATTATTATATTTGTTTTATACTCATTTTTAATAAAGCAACGTTTATCGATTCTTAACTATAAAAAGAAGAATACCAACTGAAAAATTAATAAACCTTCCTGTAGTCAAAGAAAGTATAAAACAACATATTAAGGAATCAACAGAGAGACTATCAATAATTTTAGGTAAATTAAAAATACGTAAAAGACAGTGTTCCTGGAGGACATTCCATGTCCTCCTCATGAACATGGAATTTCATCCAGGGAATTTAAACATCGCAAAATCTGTCCTCCAGTTGTACTGTCGTTTGCGTACTTCTAATTTAATTTAAATTTAATATAATTAATAATCATAATGTTTTTTTGTTTATAATTACTAATAACATTTTTTGCTTTCCAAAATTGAAACATTCAAAATGAAAAGCGTTAGTAGCGAAGTACCTGAAGGACATTCCATGTCCCCCAGACCCCTTGGTAGTTCTTCTTTTATTATTAAAAATCAGTAAACATTCCTTCATTGTAACAAAATAAAAAATACAATAAAAAGAAGACACTAGGGGGTCACTATTGGCAATGCTTTTTTTGTTTTTAATGATAAATAACGTTTTTTATTTTCAAAAACTGAAACCTTCAGAACGAAGAATATTTTTTATTATGCTAATAATAGAGGAATGTCCTCCAGTCACTCTGCAACCTACATTCTTCATTTTTAATTGAAACTGAAATTGTTATTAATTAGCCTCAATATAATTTAAAAGTAGACGACAGTGTACCTGGAGGACATTCCATGTCCCCCAGACCCCCTGGTGTCCTTCTTTTATTGTATTTTTATTCTGTTGTAATGTAGGAATATTTCCCGATTATCAATAAAAGATCATTTTGAATGTTTCAATTTCGGAAATTAAAAAACTTTTAATTTATATTTAAAATAATTATTAATGACAATACTTTTTTTTTATAATTATTAATAACATTGTTTGTTTTTCCAGATTGAAACATTCAAAATAAAGAACGTAAATTGCTGAGTACCTGGAGGACATTCCATGTCCCCCAGACCCCCTGGTGATCCTTTTTTTATTGTTAAAAGTCAGTAAATATCCCTACATTGCAGCAGAATAAAAAATAAAATATCAGAAGGACATTGGGGGGTCTGAAGGACATGGAATGTCCTCCAGATACGTCGCTACTAACGCTCTTCATCCTGAATGTTTCAGTTTTGGAAAATAAAAAAACGTTATTAGTAATTATAAACAAAAAAGCGTTATGATTAGTAATTATTTTAAACATAAGTTAGAAGTACGCAGACGATAGTGCACCTGGAAGATATTCCATGTCTCCCAGACCCCCTGGTGTCTTTCTTTTATTGTATTATTTATTCTGTTGAAATGCAGGGATGTTTACTGATTTTTAACAATAAAAGAAGGAACACCAGGTGGTCTGGGGGACATGGAATGTCCTCCAGGTATTCCGCTATTAACTCTCTTCAATTTGAATATTTCAATTTTGGAATATAAAAACATTATTGGTAATTATTAACAAAAAAGCATTATGATTAGTAATTATTTTAAACATAAGTTAAAAATACGCAGACGACAATACACCTGGAGGACATTCCATGTCCTCCAGACTCCCTGGTGGTGCTTCTTTTATTGTTAAAAGTCAGTAAACATGTCTACATTGCAGCAGAATAAAAAATACAATAATAGAAGAACGCCATGGGGTCTGGGGGACATGGAATGTCTTCCAGGTACTCCGCTGCTAACGCTCTTCATTTTGAATATTTCAATTTTGGAATATAAAAACGTTATTAGTAATTATAAACAAAAAAGCATTATGATTAGTAATTATTTTAAACATAAATTAGAAGTACGCAAACGACAGTTCACCTGGAGGACATTCCATGTCCCCCAGACCACCTGGTGTCCTTCTTTTATTGTATTTTTGTTTTGCTGCAATGTAGGGATGTTAACTGGCTTTTAACAATAAAAGAAGGACCCCAGGGGGTTTGAGAGACATGGAATATCTTCCAGGTACTCTGCTACTAACGCTCTTCATTCTGAATGTTTCAGTTCTGGAAAATAAAAAACGTTATTAGTAATTATAAACAAAAAAGCATTATGATTAGTATAAGTTAGAAGTACACAAACAATAGTGCACCTGGAGGACATTCCATGTCCCCCAAACCAGCTGGTATTCTACAATTATTGCATTTTTACATCTTATATTATATTATATCTCTAAGTCAAAATTGATCACTTTTTTCCGTTTCTCGTGAGTGCGTCCGTCCAGTAATAATTGATATGATACCGATTATAAAAGCATTACAAAACTGTTCTTAGAGTTTCCAGAAGTTAATAGTCAGCAGAGATTCACATAATGTAGTTGTTAGATGACTTATTAATTATATAATATATAATTACTAAAATAATTACTCAATTGTTCTCATATGAATGAAATCCTCTTGATTTCTGCTATACTACAATAGAATTAAAAAAAAAACGCAGACGAAGAACAGTAATGAGTCTGGTTGAGATGATTGATTTATTAATTTTAAACAAAATATTATGGAGATTATTAAATAAATTAGGAGTACTTAGATGATAGTGTATCTAGAGGATTATGGTTAAAAACCCTCCACTACTAACGCTCTTCATTCTGAATGTTTTAGGATTAGAAAATAAAAAACATTTTTAATAGTTATAAACAAAAAGAGCATTATTAATAATAATTATTTTAAACGTGAATTAGAAGTACGTAGACGACAGAGTACCAGGAGAATATTTCATGTTCTCCAGATCCCCTGGGGTTCTTCTTTTATTGTATTTTTTATTATAATAATTATAAACAAAAAAGTATTATCAATAGTAATTATCTTAAACATAAATCAAAAGTACATAGATGACAGTGCACCTGGGAGACATTCCATGTATCCTTCTATTATGTTTTTTATTCTGTTGCAATGTAGGCATGTTTATTGGCTTTTAACAATAAAAGAAAGACTACCAGGGGGTCTGAGGGACATGGAATATCCTCCAGGTACTCTGTAACCTACATTCTTTATTTTTAATAAAACTGAATATGTTATTAATTAGTTTGAATATTATTTAGATGCAACAAAAGAAATAATACAATAAAAGGACACCAGGAGATCTGGGAGACACGGAATGTTCTCCAGGCATCCCGTAATTTTTTTTGCTTTCCACAACTTACGTTCTTCATTTTAAATATTTCAATTTTGGAAAAATGTCATTATCATATCATTAATTGTAAACGAAATTAATTAAATTAATTATTTTAAATATAAATTAGAAGTACGTAGACGACAGTGTACCTGGAGGACATGGAATGTGGTCCTTCATTCATTGTTAAAAATCAGTAAACATCCCTACATTGCAACGAAAGAATAGAATATGAAATGTCCTCCACGTGCATTGTCGTTTTGGTAAGTTTATGTTTAAAATAATTGATAATACATGATGCTATTTTTTTCCAAAATTGAAATATTAAAAATGAAGAACGTAAGTTGTGGAGTGCCTGGAGGACATTTTTTTATTGTCAAAAATCAGTAAACATCCCTACATTGCAGCAGATAAAATAATACAATAAAAGAAGAACACGATTCCATTTTAGACAACATTTTCTAATGATTGTTAAAAAAATTTGGGTAGTTTAGAGGATATTCCATGTCGTTCAGTTAAAAATCAGTTGATATTTCTTTATTGTAACAAAAAAAAAAAAAAATAACGTAGAAGTAGAGTACCAGGGGCACCAAGGCATGACATATTTTCTAGGTACATTATGGTATGCTACTCTTAATTTATTTAATAATCTCTATAATATTTTTATAAAATGAATAAATCAAAAAGAAGTACATCGATTATGGAGTACCTGGAGAACATTCCATGTTTTCAAGATTCCCTGGTTAGAAATCAATAAATATTTCTTTACTATAATAAAATAAAAACAACATAAGAGAAGAAAACCTGTCTCTGGTGGTTTTTTCTTATGGTTAAAAATCAATAAAAATTCCTTTATAACAATAGAACAAAAACAACCTAGAAGAAGTACACCAGAGGATCTATGAGACATAGAATATCATCCATTCATAATTGATGCTCTTCTAATTGATTTATTAGTTTTAATTATTAAATAAATTAGAACAATATAGCATAAAAAGGAACATCAAGAAGTTGATGGTCTTCTTACTAATTAAATTAAGACAGTTGGGAGATTATTAAATAAATTAGCTTCGATGACAGTATATCTGGAGGACATTCCATGTTCCCCAGACCTCTTGCTGTTTTTGTTCTACGTATCTGAAAAATATTCCGTATCCTGACCCTCTATTTTCTAGGTGGTCTGAGTAACATATATCCTCCAGGTTCACTGTATTGAAAATGAAGAACGTAAGTTGCGGAGTACCTGGAGGATATTCCATGTCACCCAGACCACCTGGTGTCCTACAATTATTGTATTTTTTATTTTATTGATGAAAGGATGTTTACTGTTTTTAGCAATAAAATAAAATAATGAAATTAAATTGCACACGAAGGAATGTGGAGATAGCTGCCTCTGTGCTAAGATCTTATATTATATTATATATTTAGGTCAAAATTGATCATCAGTTTAAAAATTTTTTCCGTTTCCCGTGTGTGCGTCCGTCCAGTAACGATTGATACGATACCGATTCTGAAAGCATTACAAGACTGTTCTTAGAGTTTCTAGAAGTTAATAGTCAACAGAGATTCACATAATATAGTTGTTAGATGACTTATTATTAAGGAAAAATTGAATTTGATAATCAATATGATAAATATATAATTACTAAATTGTTCTCATATCAATGAAATCCTCTTTATTTCTGCTATACTATTGTACAAAAGAATTAAAAAAAAAACGCAGACAAAGAACAGTAATGAGTCTGGTTGAGATGATTGATTTATTAATTTTAAACAAAATGTTATAGCGATTAAAAAATAAATTAGGAATGCTTAGACGACAGCTTACTTGAAGGATATTCCATGTACTCTAGACTCCCTGGTTTTCTTTTTTTGCTTGTATTTTCCTAATTCATTTAATTATTTAATAATCTCCATTCTCATCTAAAATTTCCGTGTCCCACAGATCCCCTGGCTTACCTCTTCTAGGTTGTTTTTGTTTTATTGCAATAAAGGACATGGACATGGATATGGTGTTCTTCTTTTACGTTGTTTTTATTTTATCGGAATGAAGGAATGTTTATGCCTTGGAATATGGAATGTCCTCCAGGTACTCCATGATCGATGTTCTTCTTATTTATTCATTAATTTAAACAAAAAGTATTATAGAGATTATTTATTTATTTATTTTTATTAATAACAGAACATAACAGGACAAAACCAAAATAATGCTCTAGTAGGTAATAAGAAAAAATAACAGTTTATATGTAAAGATCAACAATTAATTAACATATAGTATTCATAACAAAAAAAGCTTCTCTTGTAATGAAGGAATGTTTATTGATTAAACCAGAGCTCTGAGGACATATAATGTCTTTTAAGTGCTCTATAGTCGATGTTTTTCTAATTGAATAATTAATTTTAGACAAAGTGTTATGGAGATTATTAGATAAATTAGGAGTACTAAAACGACAGTATTCCCGTAGGACATTCCAAACCCCCTGGCGTCTTTTTTCTATTGCAATGAAGAAATGTCTATTGATTTTGAACTGAGGGACATGAAATGTTCTTCAGGTATATTGTCTTTTAAGTAGTCCCAATTTTGTCTAAAATGAATAAAACAATAAGAAAAACATCAATTTTATCGCCACCAGGCGATCCAGAGGACATGGAATGTCATAATGCAATCATAATTAAAAAAATTATAAAATATTACACACAGTATTGTTACACAAACTTTCTATTTAAAATGTTTACTATTGTTAAAAGCCAATAAACATCCCTACATTGCAACAGAATAAAACATGCAATAAAAGAAGAACACCAGAGAGTCTGGGAAACAGGGAATGTCTCTGTAAAATTATTTATAACATTTTTATTTTTCCAAATTTAAATATTCAAAATGAAGAACGTAAATTGCTGAGTACCTAGAGGACATTCCCCACACCCCCTGGTGGTCCTTCTTTTATTGTTAAAAGTCAGTAAACATCCCTACAGAATAAAAAAAATACTATAAAAGAAGGACACCATGGGGTCTGGGGGACATGGAATGTACTTCAGTTGTACTGTTGTTTGCGTACTTCTAATTTATCTTTAAAATAATTAATAATCATAATGTCACATAATAAAATAAAGAGCGTTAGTAGACCCCTGGTAGTTCTTCTTTTATTATTAAAAATCTGTAAACATTCCTTCATTGTAACAAAATAAAAAATACAATAAAAGGAAGGCACTAGGGGGTCACTATTGACAATGCATTTTTTGTTTATAATTATTAATAACGTTTTTTATTTTCCAAAACTGAAACATTCAGACTGAAGAGTATTTTTTATTATGCTAATAATAAAATAAGAACCCCCAGGGATTCTGGGAGACATGGAGTCTGCAAATTAGATTATTCATTTTTAATTGAAACTAAAATTGTTATTAATTAGTTTAAATATGATTTAGAAGTACGTAGACGACAGTGCACCTGGAGGACATTCCATGTTTCCCAGGCCCCTGGTGGTCCTTCTTTTATTGTTAAAAATCAGTAAACATCCCTATATTGCAACAAAATAAAAAATACAATAAAAGAAGGACACCAGGAGATCTGAGGGACATGGAATGTCCTCCAGGTGCACTGCTCCTTACATACTTCTAAGTTAGATTGAAACTAATTAATAACAATTTCAGTTTTAATTAAAAATGAAGAATCTAAGTTGCAAAGTGCCTGGAGGACATTCCATGTCCCCGAGACCCCCTGGTGGTCTTTTTTTATTGTAAAAGCCAGTAAACAGCTCCACATTGCAACAGAATAAAAAATACAATAAAAGAAAGGCACTGTCGTCTGCGTACTTCTAATTTATTTTTAAAATAATAGATAGCAATTTTAGTTTCATTTAAAACTGAAGAACGTAAGCTGCAGAATACCTGAAGGACATTCCATGTCCCTCCTGGTGGTCTATCTTTTATTGTCAAAAATCATTAAACATACCTACATTGCAACAGAATAAAAATACGGTAACAGAAAGACCACTAGGGAGTTTGAGGGACATAGAATGTCCTCCAAGCATTCTGCAAATTACATTCTCCATTTTTTAATTGAAATTGAAGTTGTTATTAGTTAGTTTAAGAAGTGTTTTGACGACAGTCCACCTGGAGGACATTCCATGTCCCCCAGACCCCCTTTTTTATTGCTAAAAATCAGTTGACATACCTACATTGTAACAAAAAATAATACAATTACAGGACACCAGGAGGTCTGGGAGACATGGAATGTTCTCCAGGCACTCCTGGAACATACGTCCTTCATTTTGAATATTTTAATTTTGAAAAAAATGTAATTATTAATTATAAACGAAAAAGTATTATCAATTTTTTTAAATATAAATTAGAAGTACGTAGACGACAATGTACCTGGAGGACATTCCATGTCCCCCAGACCTCCTGGTGGTCTTTCTTTTATTGTTAAAATCAGTAAACATTCCTACATTGCAACGAAAGAATGAAACATGAAATGTTCTCCAGGTGCACTGTGGTTTACGTATTTCAAGTTTATGTTTTAAATAATTGATGATACATGACATCTTTTCCAAAATTGAAATATTTAAAATGAAGAACGTAAGTTGTGGAATGCCTAGAGGACATTTTTTTATTGTCAAAAATCAGTAAACATCCCTACATTGCAGCAGATAAAATAATACAATAAAAGAAGGACACGATTCCATTTTAGACAACATTTTCTAATGATTGTTAAAAAAATTTGGATAGCTTAGAGGATATTCCATGTCCTTCAGTTAAAAATCAGTTGATATTTCTTTATTGTAACAAAAAAAAAAGTAGAGCACCAGGGGCACCAAGGCATGACATATTTTCTAGGTACATTATGGTATGCTACTCTTAATTTATTTAATAATCTCTATAATATTTTTATAAAATGAATAAATCAAAAAGAAGTACATCGATTATGGAGTACCTGGAGGACATTCCATGTTTTCAAGATTCCCTGGTTAGAAACCAATAAATATTCCTTTAGTATAATAAAATAAAAACAACATAAGAGAAGAAAAACTGTCTCTGGTGGTTTTTTCTTATGGTTAAAAATCAATAAAAATTCCTTTATAGCAATAGAACAAAAACAACCTAGAAGAAGTACACCAGAGAATCTATGAAACATAGAATGTCATCCATTCATAATTGATGCTCTTCTAGTTGATTTATTAGTTTTAGTTAATTAAATTAGGACAATATAGCGTAAAGAAGTCGATGGTCTTCTTACTAATTAAATTAAGACAGTTGGGAGATTATTAAATAAATTAGACGACAGTGTACCTGGAGGACATTCCATGTTCCCCAGACCTCTTGCTGTGTTTGTTCTACGTATCTGAAAAATATTCCGTATCCTGACCCTCTATTTTCTAGGTGGTCTGAATAACATTTATCCTCCAGGTTCACTGTATTGAAAATGAAGAACGTAAGTTGCGAAATACCTGGAGGATATTCCATGTCACCCAGACCACCTGGTGTCCTACAATTATTGTATTTTTTATTTTATTGATGAAAGGATGTTTACTGTTTTTAGCAATAAAATAAAATAATGAAATTAAATTGCACACGGAGGAATGTGGAGATAGCTGCCTTTGTGCTAAGATCTTATATTATATTATATATTTAGGTCAAAATTGATCATCAGTTTAAAATTTTTTTCCTTTTCCCGTGTGTGCGTCCGTCCAGTAACGATTGATACGATACCGATTCTGGAAGCATTACAAAACTGTTCTTAGAGTTTCTAGAAGTTAACAGTCAGCAGAGATTCACATAATATAGTAGTTAGATGACTTATTATTAAGAAAAAACTGAATTTGATAATCAATATGATAAATATATAGTTACTAAATTAATTACTAAATTGTTCTCATATGAATGAAATCCTCTTGATTTCTGCTATACTACAATAAAATTGAAAAAAAAAACGCAGACAAAGAACAGTAATGAGTCTGGTTCAGATGATTGATTTATTAATTTTAAACAAAATATTATGGAGATATTAAATAAATTAGGAGAACGATAGTATACCTGGAGAACATTCCATATCCTCCAGACTCCTTGGTGGTTCTTCTTTTGTGGTTAAAAATTAGTAAACACTCCACTACTAACGCTCTTCATTCTGAATGTTTTAGGATTGGAAAATAAAAAATGTTTTTAATAATTATAAACAAAAAAAGCTTTATTAATAGTAATTATTTTAAATGTACGTACGGCAGTGTACCTGGAGATTATTTCCTCCAGATCCTCTGGTGTCTTTCTTTTATTGTATTTTTTATTTTGTTAGAATGTAGGGATAATTTCTGATTTTTAGTAACAAAAGAAGGACCACTAGGGGGTTTGGGAAACATGGAATGTCCTCCAGGTACTCCGCTACTTACGTTCTTCATCTCGAATGTTTCAATTTTGGAAAATAAAAAACGTTATTAAAAATTATAAACAAAAAAAGTATTATCAATAGTAATTATCTTAAACATAAATCAAAAGTACATAGATGACTGTGCACCTGTGTCAAAAAAAAAATCAGTAAACATTCCTTTATTACAATAAAATAAAAATATACATTAAAAGAAGGGCACCAGGGGCCCTGGGGGACATGGAATGTCTTCCAGGTACTCTGCAGCTTAAGTTCTTCATTTTTAAATGAAATTGAAATTGCTATCTATTTTTTTAAACATAAATTAGAAGTACGTAGATGACAGTGTACCTGAAGGAGATTCCATGTCCCTCAGGTACTCCACTACTAACGCTCTTCATTCTGAATGTTTCAATTTTGGAAAATAAAAAACGTTATTAGTAATTATAATTAAAAAAGCATTATGATTAGTAATTATTTTAAACATAAGTTAGAAGTACGCAGATGACAGTACACCTGGAGGACATTTCATGTTCCCCAGACCTTCTAGTGTCCTTCTTTTATTGTTTTTTATTCTATTGCAATGTAGGAATCTTTAATATTTTTTAACAATAAAAAAAGGATCATCAGGGGGTCTGGTGGACATGGAAAGTCCTCCAGGTATTCCGCTACTAACACTCTTCATTCTGAATGTTTTAGTTCTGAAAAATAAAAAACGTTATTAGTAGTTATATACAAAGCTTTATAATTAGTAATTATTTTAAACATAAATTAGAAGTACGTAAACGACAGTGCACCTGGAGGACATTCCATGTCTCCCAGACCCCCTGGTGGTTCTTCTTTTATTGTTAAAAGCCAGTTAAAATCCCTACATTATAACAGAATAAAAAATACAATAAAAGAAGGACACCAGGGTGTCTGGGGAACATGAAATGTTCTCCAGGAGCACCGTCGTCTACAAACTTCTAATTTATATTTAAAATAATTACTAATGATAATATTTTTTGTTTATAATTATTAATAATTTGTTTGCTTTTCCAAATTAAAAATGTAAAATGAAGAACGTAATTTGCGGAGTGCCTGAAAGACATTCCATATCCCTCAGGTCCCGAATAGAATAAAAATAATGTAAAAATGAACAACCTGTTTGAGGGACATAAAATTTTTTATTTTTATATTTTTTAGAAATTTTTAACAATAAATTATGACTGTGCGACATGTCCTCCAGTCGCGTGGTGGCTCTTTTTACGATATTTTTTTATTTTACTCGAAATAGAAAATGAAAATAGAAAAACACTTGGAAGTTATTCCACGTTCCCCAGCTAAAAATTAGTTAATATTTCTTCATAGCTATAGAACAAAAATAAGCAGGGATGTAGAAGAACTTTGTCTGAAGTTAATCATTCAATTAGAAGAACATCGATTATGGAGTACCTAAAGGACATTATTAGTAGAACACCAGGTCCACCCTCCAGGTACATTATCGTCCACCACTCTTAATTTATTTGATAATCTCCATAATATTTTTTTTAAATAAATAAATCAATAAGAAGTACATCGATTATGGACTACCTGGAGAACATTCTATGTTCTCAAGATTAACTGTCTAGGTACTTAATAATACATACATAATTGATGCTCTTCTCGTTGATTTATTGATTTTAAATAAGGTTTTATGTAGATTATTAAATAAATTAGGAAAATGCAACGTAAAAAAGAACACCAAGGAACCCAGGAGATATATAATGTCTTTCAAATAAACTATCGTTTAAGTATTCCTAATTTATTTTGTAATTTTCATATCATTTTGTTTAAAATTGATAAATCAATGAGATGAAGGGAGGGAGGACCTTCCACGTGTTCCAAATATTTTTTTATTCTATTGCATTGAAAAACGTTAACACTTTTTCTAAAATTAATAAAATAAAGAAAAAACGTTAATTGTGGAGTATCTGGAGGACATTCCATGTCTCGTAGACTCCTTGGTTACCCTAATGGTGTTTTTAAAAATCAGTGAACATTCTTAATTTGTAATAGAACAAAAACAACCTAAAAAGTACCACTGTCTGTTGGAAATGTCCTAAATGTTTCTATAAACCCAGAAGTACTTGGAGGGTATTCCTTGTTCCCCAGATCCTCTGGTGTTCGTCTACGTTTTTTATTTAGTGATTTTTAACTATAAAAAATATTTCATGTTCCCAGACACTTTGGTGTTATCTTTCTACTTTTTTGATAACTAGGGGATCAGGGAAAATAGAATGTCTTCCAGATATTCGGTCTTCTAGGTGCTCTTAATTTACTTAGAAATCTCCATAAAACTTTGCCTAAAATTAATAAATCAATGAGAAGAATATCAAATATGGAGGACCTGGAGAACATTTCATGTGTCCTAGGTACTTTGCTGTTCTTCTTTTACGATTTTTGTTCTATTGAAAAGAAGGGATATTTACTAATTTTTAACCATAAAAAAGAAATACTAGGAAGTCTGGGGGACATGGAATGTCCTTCAGGAGCACTGTCAATCAATCAATAAGAAGAACGTCAGTTATGGTTTATTTGTGTTGTCGCTAATCTACGTTTGATAGACTGATAGTACTTTTTACTTTGTTTTAATTTTATTCCAAATAAGAATTGTTTACTGATTTTTGACAATAACATGAGGAACACCAGGGAGTTTGGGAGATATGGAATGTCCTTCCTCATTAATTGATAAAATTTATTCATATAAGGAGTATTTAAAGGAGAACATTCCGTGTCCCTCAGGCCCTCTGATGGTCATTCTTTTATTATTAAAAATCAGTAAACATTCCTATATTGCAACAGAATAAAAAAATACAGTAAAAAAAAAGAACACCAAGGGGTCTAGGGGACATGGAATGTCCTCCAGGTGCACTGTCATCTACGTAATTTTAGTTTATGTTTAAAATAATTACAAATAACAATATTTTTTGTTTATAATTATTAATAAAATTGTTTGTTTTTCCAAATTGAAACATTCAAAATGAAGAATGTAAGTTGCAGAATGCCTGGAGGATATTTCATGTCCCCCAAACCCCCTGGTGATCCTTCTTTTATTGTTAAAAGTCAGTAAACAATCCTACATTGTAACAAAATAAAAATACAATAAAGAAAGACACCCGGGAGCTACTATTGACAATACTTTTTTTGATTATAATTATAAATAACGTTTATTATAATGATTTTTTATTCTGCTAATAATAAAAGAAGGACCACCGACCCCCTGGGGGACATGAAATGTCCTCCAGGCACTCAGCAACTCTGCTCCTTCTTTTATTGTTAAAAGTCAGTAAACATCCCTACATTGCAGCAGAATAAAAAATACAATTATAGAAGAACACCAGGGGTTCTGGGGGACATGGAATGTCCTCCAGGTACACTTTATATTCTGAATGTTTCAATTTTGGAAAATAAAAAACGCTATTAGTAATTAAAAACAAAAAAGCATTATGATTAGTAATTATTTTAAACATAAATTAGAAGTACGCTGATGACAGTGCATCTGGAGGACATTTCATATCCTCCAGACCTTCTGGTGTCCTTCTTTTATTGTATTTTTTTATTTTGTTGCGACTGATTTTTTACAATAAAAGAAGAACCACCAGGGGTCTGGGAGTAGATGGAATGTCCTCCAGGCACTCCGCAACTTACGTTCTTCATTTTTAATTTTAACTGATATTGTAATCAGTTATTTTAAATATAAACTAGAAGTACGTAGACGACAATGCACCTGGAGGACATTCCATGTCCTTCTTTTATTGCATTTTTTAGTCTGTTGTAATGTGAGAATATTTCCTGAAAATAATAAAAAAAAGGACCACTAGGGGGCCTGGGAGACATGGGAGACATCTCCAGGTACACTGTTGTCCAAGTGCTTTTCATTTATTTAATAATTTCCATAACACTTTTATAAAATTAATAAGATGTTCTTTAGACTCCCTGGGAGCCTTGTGTTGTTAAAAACTAGTAAACATTTCTTATTCGAAATAGAATAACAATGACTTAGAAGAAGAACAGCAGAAGTCTAAGTGACATGGAAGTGTCTTCCAGTTACTATTAATTTAATTTTTATTGATTTTTAACAACATTTTTAATAAAAAAGAATCACTTTCTGGTATCTGAGAAACATGGAGTTTTTTCCAGGTAATCGATGATTTTCTTGGTGATTAAATATTCTTTTAAATAATGTAGTATTTTATGCAACATACAAATAAATCAAAATTTTAAAATTTAATTATGATTTTTGGAAATAAATGGCCGAAATTCAAATATACAAGAGCCTCTTTGTGAAGATTTGTTGACGAAAAAGGATACCCAAACACAAGTTTATAGAAAATTTACTTATGTCAATAAATATGTGAATTATTTAAATCCATTTTTCAACGTGGTATTTTGTCATCTATATATCTTAATATATCCTATTTATTCTAATTTATATCAATTATTTACTTAGATTTTGTTTATTCAGTAGTCCTTTGAGTGTATCTGGTTATTGCTCTTGGAATCTTTTAGTATTTTATAGAATAGTTTCTGACACTCCTTGAAATTGCTCATTTTTGCTTTTGGATTGCCTCTTTTGTGTTGATTTGCACCTAGTTGCTTTTGAATTTTTGCTACTGTTAAAAGGTGGTTGCTTCATTTTTTCTTAGATCATCAATCTTATTTCTTTGTGATAAATTTTTTGCGAAGAAGTCCAATAATGATTTTTTGTTTCCATTTTTTACTTCTCTGGTCCAATACCTTTATCAAATTACTGGAGGACATTCCAGTCCATCTCCAGGTGTTCGTAAGTTAGTATTTTCCTATTGTCTTATTCATTTTAGACAAAATGATCTGGAGATTGTTAAAAAAGTTGGATAACTTAGAGGATAATATACCTGGAGGATATTTCATGTCCCCCAACTAAAAATCGGTTAATATTTCTTCATTGCGACAGAGGGAGACATGGACACTTTGTCTGAAATTAATCATTCAATTAGAAGAACATCGATTATGGAGTACCTAAAGGATATTATTAGTAAAACACCAGGGGTTCTAGGGGACGTACGATATCCTCCAGGTACATTATCGTCGACTACTCTTAATTTACTTAATAATCTTCATAATATTTTTTTAAATAAATGAATCAATAAGAAGTACATCGATTGTGGATTACCTGGAGGACATTCCATGTTCTCAAGATCCACTGGTTAGAAATCAGTAGACATTCCTTCATCGCAATAAAATAAAAACAACGTAAAATGTATTGGTTTCTTCGATCTAGATTTATTTCATTATTTATGCACTGATTAACATAATAAATGTTTAAATAATTAAAATATATTAAATTTAACAGGAATTTACTGTCATTAAGGACATTCCATATTCCTTAGTTGTTCAACAATGTATATTCTTTCTTTTTAATGTTTCAATTTTGAAAATTTGTTTTATAACTAACACGATTCGGTAAAGTTAGGTGTATTTTTTCGTTATATTTCTAAAAAAAATATTTGAAATGCCCAAGAAATTTTTACAAGATGAAATTGAAAATGAGTTGCAAAGTAGTGATGATGACGTGTTCGATAATATTAGTGAATATGATAATGTTAGGTTTTATTTGTGTTTCTCTATCCTCAAGATTTATTATTTTTGTAAGCCATTATAATTGTAATAAATTATTGTGTATAATTTGAATAAACATCTTTAAAAAACATTCCATAGTTTTTTAGAATTTTTTTTTAAATTTTTCCAAACTTTTATTTTGTTTTTACACTAAATGTATTTACTAAGGAATACTAGCGCATTTAAAAAAATTCCATATAAAAAAATTCCGAGTAGATAGATAAGTGATAAAATAATAGTCCGAGTACAATGTACTTACAAAAGGACATATATACGAGTACAAAGGGTTAATAATTATAAATAAAAAAAGTAGCATCATTAGTAATTATTTGCAGTGCATCTGAAGGACATTCCACGTTTCTTAGACTCTCCAGGGTCTTTCTTTTACTGTATTCTTTATTCTGTTGCAGTGTAGGGATATTTACTGATTTGTAACAATAAAAGAATGTTCCCCAGGGACAATGTCACGTACGTAATCATAATTTGTCTTAAAGAGTTTCTTAAATACTCTTTATATGAATAAATGTATTCAGTTAATAAGGAGAGCGTATATAATGGAGTACCTGAAGGACATTTAATGTCTCCCAGACTCTGTTGGTCCTCATGTTATTGTTAAAAATCAATAAACAGTTCTCTCTCTAAAACAAAGTAAAAAACGTGCTCTCAGCCATAATATAAATGTATTATTCAATATGTTGATATCTTGTCTAAAATTATTCAACTAATAAAATGAATATGGCGTATGTCTCCCTAATCTTCTGCGTTTTTATTTTTTATTTATTAGTTTACAGTCACTAAAAGTTTTGGACAATAGTTTACTTAAAGTATAAAATTTAATGAAACTAGCAGACAACTATAAACTAATAACAAGATTTATTTAATTGAAAAATCGATTTGTAATGTTTTTAAATATGTATGAGCTCAAATAATAAAATATTTGAAAATATTAAAATGCCCTTAACGAAGTCACGGTTAATATTAAGATTAAAATGGAGTTCCCTTCGGTCGTAAACGCTAAGTATGGAATGCCGAGAGGAGCATCTTGGAAGAATTGTTGTGGAGAGCTTGCATATGTTTTAAAATTACGAACAAGGAGATAAGAATAGAAAACTTAGAAATAACAATTCTTACAGAAAGTTATACGATAAAGAGGGTATATATCTACCTTAATTCAAACAGCAATTGTAAGAAAATTAATCATAAATTATCATGAAGTAATTTTTAACATATATATCTCTTAGAATTCTACAATCAACTAAAAGTCACAAAAATACCATATCAAAAAAAGATGACAAAGGATATATTAAAATTTATTCGAATTGGAGATCAAAGTACTTAGACGATAGTGTACCTGAAGGACATTCCGTGTCCCCCAGAATAAATAAACATGTCTTTATTGTACTAGAACAAAAAAATTTAAAAAAAGAATACCAAAGAATTTGGCACACATGGAATGTCCTTCAGGTACTTTATCTAAAATTAATGTATAATCGAAAAGAGCATCAATTATAAAGTACTTGTATGACTTTCCATGTTCCATAGACCCCCTGGCGTACCTCTTCTATGTTGTTTTTGTTCTATTGCAATACAGGAATTTTTATTGATTTTTAACAACAACAAAAAAACAAGAACCATGGAATGTCCTTCAGGTATTCCATAATCGATGTTCTTCTGATTGTTTTATTAATTTAAAAAAGTATTATGGAGATTATTAAATATTAAGAGTAGTAGATATTTCATCTCCTCCAG
This sequence comes from Enochrus cinctus, assembly GCA_033557785.1. Taxonomy (NCBI): domain Eukaryota; kingdom Metazoa; phylum Arthropoda; class Insecta; order Coleoptera; family Hydrophilidae; genus Enochrus; species Enochrus cinctus. The sequence goes on along the minus strand of JAUIMW010000244.1, from coordinate 1,520 downwards.
AACCCGTAGTATTTTTCTTCTACGTTGTTTTTATTCTCTTGAAATGGAAGAACCAGGAGTTTGAGGACATATAATGTCCTTTAGGTATTCCATAATCGATGTTCTTCTAATGAAATGATTAATTTTAGACGAAGTGTTATGTAGATTATTAAGTAAATTCGCAGTACTTAAAAGACAGTTAAAATACGTAGTACCTGCAGGGCATTCCTTATCTTCCAGATTCCCTGGTTTTATTTCTATGTTTTTTTTTTTGATCTGTTGCAATGAAGGAATGTCTACTGAATTTTAACTGAGGGACATGAAATGTTCTCCAAGTATATTGTCCTTCAAGATGTTCTCATTTATTTAATAATCTTCATAAACTTATGAATAAGACAAAAACATTAACTTTAGAGCACCTGGAGGATATTCTGTGTCTCTCCGTTTCCTGATGGTTCTTACGTTATTGTTAAAAACCAGTAAACATTCCCTATTTGAAGTAAAATAAAAACAACATAAAATCAATGCAATAATAGTTTATTTAAAAAAATTTCTACAAAATTCTTTTTATTGGAATAAATTTCATGTCTCCAGGACTTTATTCTATTCAAAATAAATAATGTTTTCTGATTTTTAACAATAACATAAGAGCCACCATGTCTGGCAGACATGCAATGTTCTTCATTTTGAGTACGTAGACCATAGTATACCTGGAGAACATTTCATATCCCCAGACCCCTGGTATCTTTCTTTTATTGTTAAAAATCCTCCAGGTGTACTGTCGTCTACGTACTTCTAATTTTTTAGAAATTGAAACATTCAAAATAAAGAATGTAAATTGCTGAGTACCTAGAGGACATTCTAGTCCATCTCCAGGTGTTCGAAAGATGGTATTTTCCTATTGTCTTATTCATTTTAGACAAAATGATCTGGAGATTGTTAAAAAAATTGGATAACTTAGAGGATAATATACCTGGAGGATATTTCATGTTCCCCAACTAAAAATCGGTTAATATTTCTTCATTGCGACAGGGGGAGACATGGACACTTTGTCTGAAATTAATTATTCAATTAGAAGAACATCGATTATGGAGTACCTAAAGGACATTATAAGTAGAACACCAGGGGTTCTAGGGGACGTACGATATCCTTCAGGTACATTATCGTCTACTACTCTTAATTTATTTAATAATCTCCATAATATTATTTTAAAATAAATGAATCAATAAGAAGTACATCGATTATGGACTACCTGGAGGACATTCCATGTTCTCAAGATCCACTGGTTAGAAATCAATAAACATTCCTTCATCGCAATAAAATAAAAACAACGTAAGAGAAGAACATCAGTCCATGTCCATATCATCCAGATTCTGGTCTTTTCTTATGGTTAAAAATCAACAAAAATTCCTTTATTGTTATAAAACAAAAACAACATATAAGTACATAAATGTCATTCAAGTTCTTCATAATTGATGCTCTTTTCGTTGATTTATTAATTTTAGATAAAGCGTTGAAGAAATTATTAAATAAATTAGGAA
>JAUIMW010000243.1:0-20621 GCA_033557785.1 Enochrus cinctus | reverse complement strand
TGTGGAAGCACCCGAACAGCATTGGTGTTGAACAGGATCCAACGTACAAGGGATGTAGGGGAGAGGAGGAGCCTCCGGTCCACATCGTTCAGCACTGCTGTACTAGGGGCAAAAAAGCTGACTCTAGAAGGCGTAAAAGTCGCTCATATAGCCAAGGTACTGGTATTCCTAAGGCTAGCAGGGTTTGGGAGCGAGTAGAAATCTTAGGGAGCACAATAAGCCCAAGGCCGCGGTGCAGGAACGTCACAAACGATATCACCCACTGTCAAATAATAAGTATAATAATTCAGCTTTAAGAGAAGAAATTTTTTCCGTCAATTGGAACACAAAGAATAATACCAGGATGCACCCGGCTTGGACTTTTACAAGTTCGAGGAATATTTGATCTGTAGAGAAGACTGGTTGGAATCAAGAGAACGCAGAATTGGAAGACACCAGGGCCAGATGGATCCACAACTCCTGGATCAAGAACCCTAGAGGATCCTACGAGTGTTTCTGACTACCTTTCCGAGGGGAACACCTTCTTACTCTTCAAGAAAGGAGACAAGGTGAATCCTAGGAACTATATGCCCATCACATGTTTGTCGACAATCTACAAGCTCTTCACAGCTTTAATCAACGAGAAAATCTACAATCGCTGTTTCTACAACAATGTATTGGAGACTGAGCAGAAGGTATGCGAGAAAGGTTTTTTGGGATGCAAACAGCAACTTACCATCGACTTCGTGGTTCTCAAACAGGTGCAAAGGAAGAAACGCAATCTTGACGTCTGCTACATAGAAGCCATAAGAACATCGTGTCATCAAACAGCTGGAACCGGAGGAAACGTACCGTTATCTCAAAATGGCGCAGAACCAACGACTGGGCCATGCAACGCTAAAAAGAGGATTTCAGGACAAGTACCAAAAGAGAATAACAAAGCTGATAGCCGCCATAAATGGCTGGACGATACCGGTCCTTGTCAAGTCATTATGATCGTCAAATGGTGAATTACAGAAATGGAAGAGTTGGATAGGCTAACTCGACGGATCTGCACTCCATCCCAACGCTTCGGTAGGAAGATTGTTCGCGTCGCGAAGGGAAGGAGGAAGAGGACTCAGGATTGTGCCTTGCTCAAGAAAAGATGAACGCCAACGTTTTCTGTCTTCTGGCGATGAACTGATGAAGGAGGTGGTAAGAGAAGACAAACATTATACGCCACTCCATCTGGGTCAACCGAACTATATTCTAGAGAAAACATTTAGAGAGGGAAACGTCAGACATTGGAAGGAAGGAGCTCTGCTTGGAAGATCCCGCCCTCTACTCACTGGAGACGGAGTTGATGTGGAGAGCTGGTTGGCTTGGTTAAAGGACTGTCATCTTTACCCAAAGACGGAAGAATTCATGATGGCCATCCAGGACAGAGTAATCGCATCATAGATATTGTGGTACCACTTTCCCACAACATCGCTAAAGCGGAACGAGAGAAGATACTGAGGTAAGAAAATCTGTCGTTTGATTCGGAGAACACCTGGGGACTTAATGAGGTGTGAATCTTCCCCCTGGTGATGTCCGCTGAAGACGAACAACTTTTCGTGGAATCTTCATGCACTAGGATTACCAAAGTCCATTGTCAAAGTGGAACATCGAGTCATACTGCTGCAAACCTGCCACATTGTAAGGAAATTCCTAGGAGAGGATCAAGGAGTCTGGATGAACTTCCTTCGTTGTGTCCGAACTGAACCGGTCTAATTAGAGTGGTCGGTAAATTTTCCGGCATATTTGTTGAAATTATGGCTCAGCATTTATCTTGAGAAGTGCATTAACTCGCTAATAATAATAATCTACAGATAGATAGTTCTTACTCGATAGTATCTCCACATTGTTATAAGCTCCGTCTATATCCATTAATAAAGTGCTCGTTGTTTATTTAAAACCATTTTGAACACTATCTGCGAAGATATCCATCTATAGTTGATTAACCTTCATATTCCGACCACCATTCAAATTATTCTCTCATATTATAATAACATTTACTCGTTTTATAGGAGCATATAATAAGTCCTTGTCAAATAATGTAATATAACGTTTAGTAACCCTATAAGAAAATATCTATATTTTGTGAAATAATCTCGCATTATGTTCTAATGCTTTTAATTATCTTTGTTTAAATCCCTTTAAATTTCTTTTCTCTGTTTTACACTGCCCCTGCATACAATCCGTACTGAAGTTTTTGTTTCAATTCTGATCAAGGGCTCGATATTTTAAAAGCAATTAGGATAGAATAATTTTCTGTTGTATTAGATTACACTCTAAGTCCTAAAACTACAAAACTTAATAACACGAGCCTCTGGCCTGGACTAAAATTTAGGAAAAACCTATACGGTTTATACTGGGTGAACTCAAATTAGTGACAAAAATTCTATATTTATTTTTAATCAATAATATAATCTTTATTTAACAGCAACAAACGTACAAGAAATAAACGACCATCCTATTACTGTATATCGCAAAATAAAAATAAATAACAATATTATTAAAAAGTACAGTCAGAATTTTTGTTTTTAATATTTTCAAACTTTTACATCTTCCCAATAGTTTTAGATTCACTAACAATTTTTAAAAATCACATGTCCATTTTCACACAAAAACAAGCACGCCTGTATAATAAATATGGCAATTGAAACAAATTAAATTTAAATGAATCAATATTATGAAAGAAAATTCTGAATATACAAAATTTACTAAGAATTTCAACTATCTATCTATCCCTGTATTATTGAAAGATGAACATGTGATTAAACGTATATTAATTAGTTTATAACCTCAATATTTTTAATGCCAATTTTAAAGTGAGAGAGAGTAGTATTGTATTTCCTAGTGTCCGTAGATTTCACCAAGCTTAGATTTCAAAAACGCAAACCCCCACCTTAAAAATTTATGACACTGCTAAATGTATTACTATGACTATGGTAAAATAAAAATTAAATATACTCTAGTCAGCTTCATTACTGTAGTCTCTTAAGGCCACTAGCGCCAAGCTCTCATAGGGAATAATCCGTGTAAAAACGACCAATTTTACCAATCGAGTTATCAAACTAAAGATTACCTTCAATATATTTTTTTCAATTTTTAAGTATAAATCAAATTGAAAAAATAGTTATTTAAGCATTAAGGGAGGTAAGAAAGATTTACAAATCGAGAACGAGTTTGCACCCGAACGAAGCGAAGGCTGGCAAATAAAATCCGAGATTTATCAAATCTTACCTCCCGAAATGCTTATAACATTTTTTCCACTCTCAAAGTTTAATTTATGGTTTATTAATTATTTAATAAGCATTTATTACTGTCACTGTCGAACTGTCAAATTTGAACACAATAATTATCGAACCATTTGTTTTTACATTCTCCATATTAATGTCCTTATACTTACTTGCCTAGGGAAATAAGTTTTTATTTACCTTCCGATATCAATGGCAACCACTAATTTGAAAGCAAAGTGAATTTACTTGCATTAAAACAATGTCATAATAGTGTACCTATAAAGCTGAGAGTTGGAAAATATATATAATTAACGTGAAATGCAATACATTTATATAATAAATAATAAATACAATAAAATGAACTTTTAAAAAATTATTCATTTAAAAAAGATTTGTTGAACAGTCCAAATAATGTTTTTGGCAACCACACTTGTGAAAGATATTTTTGCGCTGGTAACAAAGAAGAAGAAATTGATCTTACGGACCAAATGAAACAGTGTAGAATTTTGAGAAATATTTTTAGTGGTGCTGTTGTGTTCCAAATTTGTTGGTCAATATGACTAACAATCAAGCGAAATTATACAATTACATTCGTTGCAACTTTCTAGGTGGAAAATGGATAGATTATTCGTAAAGAAACTCGTATGACCTTCAATACTACTACGTACATTAGCACAATGTCAACCAAGTATAGTATCTTCTTTCATATGCATTCTGAAGTCCGTTGTAGTCTTTCTAGGACTCACCAACAATTGTGCCAACTATTTTGAATAAATCCTCTTAAATGTATATATATACGCTGCAGCTCTTAAAATGTACCATAATGAATATATTTGTTATAAATTCACCTAGGAAAAAATGATACACTTTTAAGAGCTCACTTATTGTCAACCATCTTCTTTCGTATACATACTGAAGTCCATTGTATTCTCAAATCATATGTGGAAACGCCGTAAACAAAAGAGACGCATAAAAACCTACCGACCTTTTTTAATATTCCGTCATATGCACACACGAATATACCTTAAAATTTTATTAAGACTTCATTACTCGAAGTGTATCGTCAACCAATGCAAAGTTTGCGGCACCGAAACTAATGCCCTGTCTGGAAAATTCCAGCACAAAAACTTCGTTTTGAGTGAAGAGATGAATTACCAAATAAAAACTTTATAAAAACGTTTTACTACTTATGTTAGGTTAAAATTGGGCACACCAAGGTACACCGGTGAAAAATAGCTCCAACAGAAATTCTGAAAGAAAATATTTGAAAATAAAATTTCTGAATCTGGAAACGCATGACTTAAGAGGTAGTTCACACAGAAGTAGCAAGACGCGAGTATGATCTTGTCATAACCTTTGTAGGTGAAAAATACACAGGTTCTAACTTTTCTGCCTTCCTTTAGATTACAACATCCCCTTAACATGAGAGCAGATTCCATAGCCTTAATTCGACTTCAGTCAGACCAAAATTATACAAATCAAATCATATTCTGATGTTGGGATATAGTCTTCCGAAATATCTGATGGTGTTAAACTATAGTCCTTGACCAAAAATTATATAAACAACCAATGGATGCTTCAACAAAGAGTATGACATGCTTTATTAAATCAGACCTAAAGATGGAAGCTTGCCCAAAAACCACTGGACATTTACTTCCTCTATTTTTAAGATACATCAGAAAAACCAAAGCCAAATTACTTATTCACCTACACGCAGACAACATGCATCGCAAAATTCTTTTTAACTATAAAAAGCATCAAAGAAAATTTTAATAAACAAGCGGTTCGAGTTACTCACGAAGTTCAGAGTTCATCATCTAACATCAGTGGTGGGTATGAAAAACATTACTGAGCTGAATTTTTATGCAGAGAGTGCGAAGATAAGTGCGAAATCATACCAAAATAACATTTTGTATAAGATCATCACACCTCTGGCAACTGGATCTTCCAGCAAGATTCTACTCCAGTTCACAGCATAACTGGAAGCACATCACTGAAGTTCATTAAAGCTTAAAGGTCTGTGTGAAGGGGAAGGGAATGTATTTTGAATAAGAGATATATTTTTATTTAATATGACATTTACGACAAACTATTTATAATGTGGAATGTTTGCTTCATTCTAGTTCAGAGCTTGAAATTATAAAGACTTGTATTACGAAATATTTTGTGACATTTAAATTGAAATATTTTTATTACTCTGGTATAAAATGGCGGACAATCAGCCAACTAAAGAACATTTACATCATTGTATGCTGTTTCATTTTCGATCGGGTGTTAATGCAACGGTTACAACAAAGAAAATGTGTGATTTGTAAGGAGACGTATTGAAAGTTAATAAGTGGTTTAGAAAATTTCCCTATGGGGATTTTGACTTAACGCTATAAAAATTGGTGGAAACGAATCCCCAAAAATGAGTATCCAGGAAATCGCACTCTTCAGGCTACTTGGTCAGCAGTTCAAAGACATCTTAAAAAATGGGGAAGGTTTACAGGCAGGCTACATGGGTTTCACATCTATTGTCAGAGATGAAAAAAAAATAAATTTTTGTATTGGAAAACGTTGGGGCTAGTTAATACCTTCGTACGGGTGACAAGTGTGTGCTTTGAGTCAACTTTCCTGAATAGATTGACTTGACTTGTTGCTTAGGTTGAACTTCTAACGACGGTCAGACACCCAGAATTCAGTGGTTTTTTACTTATCTTTTTGAATTTTTTCTCTGACTGATGACTGAGAAAACATGTGGATTGTGAAAGTTAGTAAAAATGCATTTGCAGTTACAATGAGCGAAATACAAGAATGATTAGTATATACAGTACACCAACATTAACTAAAAACACCTTTCACGCCCAGGGATCTCTCAGGGCGACTTGAAGACAAACTGAGCGACCACGGAGAGGAATGGCAACAGATCAGGCAGACATCAAGATCACAAACATAGGTAGAGTCGCCTAGGAGTCGAAACAGATGAGAGCTCTTTGTACTTCTCTTGGGAAGATATCTTTAAACAGAGTACTATGGCAATTAGTTCCGCGGAGGCGATTGAAAATTGATCTGAAATTCTATAATACTAATTGGAAGAAATGGAGAATAGATTCGTATCCCAACCCCATCTGGCGATCGAGTTTTAGAAGTATCTGTAAAAACTATCGTATGGTCATTGAAATTTTCAACCAACTTGCTACGAAACTTCAAATTTGTAACATCGGGGTTTTCAGATTCGTCCTTGGGGATATTGAGTTCCACTATCTCAGTTATATTTTCAATTTGTCAACCATTTAATCCTATAGCAGGTAAGCTTCTGCCACAACGGAAGGTCGCCAGATATGGAATTGACGTGTTCCAAAGCGTCCAACAGAGCCAGTCGAGCATTCTTCTTCCAGAAAACATTCGTTCTTAACAGTTCTCTGATTTTTTTAACGGAGGACCATTTTGTAATCATTAATAACAGCAATTTTAACAAGAAACTTGGAAGCGGTCCAAAAGAATCTTGTGTAGATCAACCTCGTCACATTCGGATAGCATGAATTAGAACATTGTAAACCAATAGAAGAGTTTTGGGGTCAGCTTCAAATATTTCGAAACGATGTTTTCAATGCTTTGGGACCGGTTCATTTTGGCATCAAAAATCACACCCAAATACCTAACACTTTCAGACCAATCGATTTTTGATCTTTGTTTAACAATGTTGGAGGTTTCGTACGCGTTCTGGGTTTCCTAAATAGAACCGCTGGAGTTTTAGAGACGTTCCAATCCAAACCAAAACTATTCAGGCAAGAGGCTAAACGGCAAAAGGCGGAATTCATTCGGATAGCTAAGTTTATAGCTGAGTAGCCTGATATGTACAGGATAGTATCGTTGAATTAATTCAACACCTGAATAGATTACCTACCTAATAATCCAGGTAAGCCTAACATTTAATCCATCTACATTTCAAGATAGTGCACACTAGATTCACTTCATTTATTGTTTGAAATAAGTTGATAATTGGGGATTCTTCCCCGGGCGAAAGCCCGGGTAATGGCAGCCACATTGATCAAAGCGCGGGAAATATTAGAATGGAAGTGGACCGAGTCGTCAGAGAATATTCCTCTTTTGGTCGAGGCCCCTTCCAAGTATTTATACAATTACAGACGATAATAGAAAGTATATTTCACCAATAATAATAGGTAGAGAATTAGCAACATGTAAAATAGCAGCTATTTTGAATATCGGTAGAATTTTCTTCGCCGCAACAAGCTAACTCATTTGTTAAAATGTTTAAGAAAAATCTATTTCCGGGGGAGGCTTGCTCCTGTTAACAAAACCGGACTTTTCTTCCAAATTCCTTGACATAATATGTCCAATGCCCAGTACTGGAAAGGAAAATTTTGTTTTTTTTTTTCTGACCAATCAGCTCTCTTCACCAGAGAAGAACTAGATTAGTCCTTGAAAAACTCATCATCAACTCCGGGTAAACATGCCATAACTCATGGCATGATATTTCACTTACCTAATATAGCCAAAGACAAACTTCTCTCTATCTTTAATAGGTGGATCTTAAGCAATGAAGTACCCCCTGACCTGTAACAAACAGTAATTTGCCCAGTATTGAAGCCGGATAAGGGCCCAAATATGTTAAAGAGCTACAGGCCAATTGCTGGAGAAGATGTCAACTGTTAGACTGACGTGGTATTTGGAAAATAGGGAGCTTTATAAGGTTTCCCAACTTTACTGCGGCTTATGACCTGACGTGGATCATGTTAATGCCCCTCAATTGGTGGCATTGGTGTACAACATCATAACTAATAATAGGTTATATGCAGAGGCGGTAATTCGAATTTTAGAATAGCAAGTAAAGAACTCCCTCAAGGGAGCCCTCTCTTGTTCAACTTTTACGTCACAGATCTATGGACTGATCTCGAACAAACGGACTTAATATCGTACGCGGACGATTTGATGTTAATCAGCATAGATAGTAACATTTTTGCAGCTATAAGACAAATCAAACAATTAACCAAACAATGTTCGAACTCGCCTATATATAAAGATGCCTATTTTTCTTCAAATGACACTGAATTTTATGAACAGGAAATTGAAATTTCACCAACAAGATGGCAAATGGTCCTAGACAACGATGGAAATTATATAATCCTTCAAAAATAAATGTAGTTAAATTATTTTTTTGTTGCCACTTAAATTATTTATTACTTATAGGTACCCATATGTAAATATCGTTTGTAACATGAACATTTTTTTAGTATTATCCAAAAATTTTGTAACAATATTTATGATAGGGCTATGTATATAATGAACACTTGAAAATAAATAATCCGTGTATACCTTAAATTGGACTAAAAGTAACAAAATTAATATTATATATGCCACCTCCATAGAAAGCTTGAAACTACTGAGTGCCGAAGCAATGTTGAGAACCACTGCAGAATGTAAGATAACAGCAACTTTCTATACCGACTGATTTGACAGCTGACATTTATGAAGTATCTTTGGTTATAATTCAATGTGTTAACCTATTATTTTGTATTTAAAATATAAGAATTCAAACATTAATTAAAAAGAAATTGTTATTACTTATCATGACTGCCATTAACCAAAAAGAGTACCTGAAAAAATACTTATCTCTCGGAAGTGAACCAGGTAAAAAGAAAAAGAAGAAAAAAATTAAGACTGGGGCAAGCAGAGTAAAAATAATAGACGATGATGCTGATATATCCGCAACCTTTAACGCAGCCGTCGAAGAGGACCTTTATGGTACTGCAGAAGATGCCCCACAAATTGTAGGAATAACAGACGACCGTCCCCTAGCAATGCGTGTTGATGACTATCGGCTAAGCAACTTATGGAAACCTATGAATGCTGACAAATATGAAGAAAAACTTACTGCCCAAAGTAGTAACAAAAGAACTGAGCTTAGTCCGCCCAGAAACAAAAGAGGTATCAACATATTTGAGAACAGTCATTCAAGCCCTCCTAGGAAAAACAGACGAGTAAGCGATGATGAGAGCCCTCCTAGACGTAAAATAAAACAAGATGAAGATTCTCCCAGAAGGAGACAGCAAAATGATTATTCTAGCCCCATAAGTCAAAGAAATAACGATGATCATAGCCTACCGCATAGAAATAAAAATAATGATGATTTAAGCCCACCTAGAAAAAACAAGCTAGTGGACAATTTAAGCCCACCTAGACAACAAAGAAAGAATGAAGGAAACAGCCCACCCAGGAAAAAAAGAAATTACGATTCTAGTCCTCCTAGGAGGAGAATTCAAAAAAATGATTTAAGTCCTTCATCTAGAAGAAACAATGACTCCAGTCCTCTTAGGAAGCAAATTGAAGGAGATGATTTAAGTCCTCCACGTAAAAGAAATGAAGACTCCAGTCCTCCTAAGAAAAGGATTCAAAGAAATGATTTAAGTCCTCCACGTAGAAGAAATGATGACTCCAGTCCTCCTAGAAAGAGAATCCATAGAGATGATTCTAGTCCCCCACATAGTAGAAATATTGATGCCGATAATAGTCTTGCAGGACGGAAACCTAATCAAGATTTGAGCCCGCCTAGAAAAAAACTTAAAGATGGAAGTCCTAAAAGAAAAAGTCGTTGGAATAAGGAGTCTCCTATACGAGAACTTTTAAGGTATTTACTATTTTATATTTGTTTTAATTTTTTTTTATTAAAAAAACATCTCTAACTTCTTATGTAATTTTGTTTTTCTCAATATTTTTTTTAGTCCAAAGAAAGAGCCTGAGAGTCCGCCACCGAAGCAAAGCACTAGCAAAATGAAAAAAACACTTGATGGAAAAAAAGCAGGGTTGCAAAACGCCGAAGATCTAGTTAAAGAAACCCAAGCATTTAAAAAACGAGAAGACGAACTGTTTAAAAAGATGTCAGCTGAAGTTTCCGGTGCATCTGCTTCAACTGTAGTCAGAGATCGAGCCACTGGTAAAATAAGAGATTTTGAAAAAGAAGCTGAAAATACTAGAAAACAAAAGGAAGAAGAAAACAAACGAACTGAAAAGTATGCACAATGGGGTAAAGGTCTAAAACAAGTGGATGACCATAATGAAAAATTAGCACAAGATTTACATGAAATGAGTAAGCCTTTAGCTCGGTATGCAGATGATGAAGATTTAGAACGGTACCTCAAAGAACAGGAAAGAGAAGGAGATCCGATGCTGGCTTATATTCGAAAGAAAAAACGTAAAAAAGCCGTGGAGGAAGGGGTTCAAGGTAACTACTGATTTTATTAATGAACAGTTGAACTAATTCTTTAACAAGGAGAATATGGTTGTAGTCTTGTTCACAGTTTTTCTTAGGATATATTTTTATTTAAAATGGTGGAACGTTTTCAGTAACTGTTTCCATCATCAGTGCTTCTAAAATAAAATTAAAACATAAGTCAGGTGGTTCTACTTCTAACTTTGCCATTGACTTAGTTAATGATGTTTTCGATCAGTCGCTTTTAATGGCTGTCCATCGTCGCCGATTTGACAGTAAATTTTATGTATTAAATTTGGTTTTATATTGCTGACTTATGTTTTAATTTTATTTTAGAGGAGCTGATGATGGAAATACAGTTCCCGAAAACATTTTTAATAAAAGTATATTCTAAGAAAAATTGTGAACTAGACTACAACCATAACCTCCTATTTAACATGGTTCACTGCAATGATTCTTCCTTATATTTGATTCTTTAATTGTCTAAAATAAATTCTTTCTTTTTGTGTTTTAGTAAAACCTGAATATATGGGAGAATTTATGCCTAACCGTTATGGAATCAGACCAGGACACCGATGGGATGGAGTGGACAGATCAAATGGTTATGAAAAGAAATGGTTTGAAACTATGAATAAAAAGAAAGCTGACCAAGAAGAGTCATACAGATGGAACACAGAAGATTTGTAAAATATGCTTATTTGTACATATTGGATTTTTTTTCAATTTGATTTAAAATATAACAGAATTTTGTTAACTATTTATTTCGAAATTTTTATTAAATACTTGATCCATAGATACAACATTTAGTATTGGAAAAGTTTAGATTAATGGAAAGCAATATGTGAAATGAAGATGTATCAAACCACCAACGTTCTCGTTACCTCCAAACATGTGGTCGTTTATTCTTTTCTGAAAAACTTTATATTAAGCACAGTGTGCTCTACAAACCAGTATTTCATAACATTAATAGAAAGTAGAAAAAAAAACAGATACACTCTTCTCTGTACAAACCTGGTCCTGCCATAAATACTATTGCTCAAATTTAGCGAACTATAGACTCAAAACAATTCTGGAAACTCATGAAAATGTATGTGGGTAATCCCTTCTTCTATATGTTGTTGCTATAATCAGTTAGCCACCGAATATTGATCGGTAAACATGGAGTGGGGTGATAAAGAAAATTGGCTCGCTATAATTGCATTACATAAAGTTGGTAAGACGCTGGGTGATATTTTTTTAATATTTTAAAATCTTTAAGTATTAGTTGCCAGGAAGACCAGAACTAAACAACTGATTTACCAGCACATAGACAACATCGCAAAATTCTTTTTTCCATTGAAAAAATTTTCAATATCGAACAAAATGTTAATAATCTAAATGATCGGGTGTATGCACATAGCTCCCAAGAATTAATCCACAAAGTTCAAAGAGGTCATCATCCGGCATCAGTGATGTGGGGCGACGCATATGAAAGTGCTACTGAGCTACATTTTTGTGCTCAGGGGGTGAAGACAAGAACGAAATCTTATCAAAATGATATTTTGGATGAGGAATTTTACCTTTCCAAAGTTGAATTTTGAGTTTTTTAAGGCCAAAATTAAGGTGTAGCCTGAAGATAGTACAGAAGTTCATTCTGATAAGGATCCTAGGGAACAATAAGAGCCAAATGTTGCTCTTCAAACTAGCAAAGCACAAAACAACATCATCAAAGCAAAATGCTTTCATCCTCTTAAACCTCCATGGACTGTGCAGAAGGAACATACAGCATTACAACCTGTAACCATTAGAAAAGTGCAACATTTTTATATGAATGTCGACCACGAAACTAGTAAAAATGAATATATCCTCCAAATTTGTCAACAATATACACAACTTTTCAAATTTAGAAAAATTATTTTTAAACATAATCATCTTAGGTCTGTATGTCAACTTCTCAAACTTGATTGTATTCAGTTTAGAGCAATCAGAATTAGTACGGATATTATGCTGAACAGTCCTTTCATGCACTGCTTGTGGCGGGAAATCCCATGCCACTTCAATTACCCAGGCATTATTTATCATCAAAACTTTCGAATTTTTAAATATACCTAAAAACTAAAGATATATACCCTAGAAATCTATGACCTTATTGCTCAATATTGAATTAATAAACCATCTCTCTTATTAATAGAGTAATATATCAAGATTGAGAATGCTATTAAGAAAATGCAATCATTCATTTGCATTTCCTTGGAGGGCCCTTGTTCTTAGTTTTTTTTTTGCTTTCCTCCTTCCTTGTTTTCTTCTTTTTGTGAAATCCATAGTCACACTGTCTGGTAGCAGGATGGCCATGCTTTTGTGTGGTGCATTACTATCCTACCAAAAATCCTATCTGATCCTCTATACATTTCCTCCAGCTTCAGATCCTGGCTTCGTCTTTTGTAAACCTTCTCCACCAGCACCCTTCATTCTTCAAGATGAGTGGGAATATTTAGTTATACCAGTTGTATACACCATATTAGTGTTTTTCTTTGGATTCTTCTGTTTTATCTTCTTGGACAAGCGCCTTTTAACTTTGTTCTTTTCCTGCTAGATTTCTGCTCGCTGTTGGTTACACCAGCCTTGCTTTTTTCTACTTTAGTGGATTCTCTTGCAGAATTCTGCTCATTACCTCCACCACCATATCTGTCTGGTCAATGTACTTCATCACTTTGGGTGACACCCCACCATGTGAACATGGTGAATTTGGAGGTCTGGATCAGATTTTCTTTGCATGTAAAAATAATAACGAAAATTTTTTTATATTTTACCAACACTCCTTAGTGAATCACAAATAGTTTTGTAACATTTTATATCATCTTTAATCGGTTAGAGCTTAAAATTTCTTCTATTGTTTAAATCATGGTAATTCTCATAGACGTCTCCTTCTCCCTTCTTGTGATTGTGTTCATTAATTCCACACTGTAAAGTAAAATGTCTATGTCTAGTAGGGATTCTATCAAAGAAATCATGAAATTGAATAATGGAAGTTGCTTATGGCTATTCTCAACACAACCATTCATAGTGACTGAACTTTGTATCTTCGTGCACAAACAAAGTCAAAATGAGTAAATGATTGAATCGAACACTTTATGAATAGCATCAAGTGCTTTTGTATTATATACATGGGAAATTTAAATTAATAGACAAAAAACTAAGTAGTAATACAAAATACAAATATAATAGCTCAGCTACTATTCGAACTATTATTTAATTTCGTATAGGCTATATTATGCTACAATGAGTAGAACAGAGTGAATGTTTGAATGTGCCCCTAGGGTAGTTGAATATCAAACAACCATAAGTGAATATCTTCGATTGGAAAATTTAATCACAATTATTGAAAAATTAAATTTTATTGGATAAATATTAAACACCAATTACAAATTACTACTATTTGACAATCACATTGCTTAGATTTACAGTAGTCGTAGATAACTTTCGTAGTAATGCGTCACATGACCTTCAGTCATTCTGGATCGCACTGTATATTATAATTATAAAAAAATATTAGAAATCTCGTTACTATTGCTGTTTCTTTTTTTATAATTAAATATGATATATAAATTATTTTTAATGCTGCCTCTAATATTTTAACACTGTTGAACAAATTTGCCAAATGATCTCATAAAAGTTATTTACAAGCATCAAGACAAAAAATATTGCTGTGAACATAGAACCCCCTTTACCTTTGCTAAGTAAATTTTATAATAAAACACGTTTAAAGCATTTGAATGTCTATATTTGTATAAATTTGTGTAAAAAATATTATCTAAATTAAAATGATGTGTACGAACACATACAAAAGTAATGAATGATAATTTTAGAAAGTTATTAATATTGTATGAATATGGAAAAAAGCACAGTATTAAATAAATGTAATTGCAAGTATCGGCAATTACGCCATGCCAGCGAAATACATTTATTTTAATTCTAAACATTGGGAACACTGTAACAGTTGTACATAAACCTCAAAATCGAAAATAACTAAATTGAAAAATATCACCCCCAAAATAATATATAATTTTTGTTGGTTTAAGCTGTTTTGGCTGTTAAAATAATACGTTATTTAATTAAATATGATTTGGAAATTTAAAAAACCCGCTCGCCATTTTAATAACGGCATTTGCGCGCGTCGCCAACTACGTGCTTGAGCAGGTAACGAATCGCAGTAGGCGTTTTTCTGTCGCGTCACTTCTAAAGCTTGGCAGCATTTGTTAGTCAGCCCTGTTTTTCGCAAAAACTAAATGTTTCCCTAAAATAATAGTGAAATTTGAAAAGGTAAATTATTTTTTTAACAACTGTCATGTCACAAAGGAGGTTCGGCCGGCTTTCAATCGCCAACACGTTTTCTAAATGACGCTCAGTCTTTTTCTGGCGGACATTTTACACGCTTTTGGAACGATTTTATTTTTGGTCTGGGAACTTTTTATTGCAGGCAAATCTATAGCCTTCAAAATAAATTCACTTGTCATTTTTCTTTGGCAATTCCTGTCGATTTCCTTTAGATTAAAGTAGTTTAAACGATAAATCATTAAGAAATTATGTGTAATGTGATGTAACGTGCCCTGTAGCACGATGGTATAAAGTCAAAACTTAGCTGTGATTATTTTTGTGCTAATTATGTTGATTTTCCAGGATGTCTATACCGAGTTCTGTCAAAGAAAATCCACACTGTTTAGTCTGCAATGGAAGGGTTGGCGTTTCTACAAGAAATTCCTTGCAGATATTCAGCAAAGATGTAAGTAGAACTAGTATGTCATTAACCTCTAATTATAAATATTAATTTTTTTCAAAAGCATTTTTTATTTGTTCAATTGCATTCACTTGCTTAACAAACTTATTTTTAGTTGGTATTTCTTCAACCCAAAATCTACCTTTACCAAGTTCTCTTGGCCCACGTACGAAACTTTACTCCTACAAATATTTCCTTAAGTCCTGGTTCTTGGTTAAAAAAGTATATAAGAAAAATTACAATGTTTATGTATAACAATATTTTTTTTAATGATGTCTCTCACACAAGCGAAATGAATCGCATAAAGATTATTTATATATTATATTGTTTTAGACGACAACATGCTCAGAAAGACCACTACCCTTTATTATGTCCCAAGTCTTGGGTACAGACATAAAAGAGGATACAGTCCACACTTTACTTATATGCAAAAAGTGTTTCAAATTATTTGATGAGGTTGATGAGTTAGAGCAAAGGCTTCTGGAAATAAAGGTTGAACTAATTGGCAATTTTAAAAAATCTGTGCAGAAAAATAAAAACGGAGGAGATTGTGACGAATCTAGTGATAAAGTTGAACCCACTGAAAGTATCCTAAAGGAAAAACTTGAACAACAGACCGAATCGAATAAAGAAAACCAAGTTCCGAAGAAGATACTGGATATACCTTCTTCAGATGACGAAGATGGCCCACATGAAGAACAAGAAAAAACTTTCAATACCTTGGAAGATATTGAAATGGAGCTGGAAAAAATACATGGGAGTGTAACTGTTGTAGAAAAGCAAGTATCATCATCTGCCGAAATACCACAGGTTGTATTGGATAACAGCAACCAAACTTTTGAAGGTTTTTCTGAAGATATAGTCGATTCAGGTGCTGTTGATCACTCCTCAGATTCTGATTATGAACCTCCTAATGATAATGAAACATTACTTCAAGTGGCTGCTTTGGCTGAAAAAGATCTAGAAGGGAAAGTTACATTAAAATTAGAACCAACTTCAGAAGGTGGAGATGATAAACCAAATATTTTAAAGAGGAAAACACCTCCGGCCAATTTAAAAAACAAGTTTATACCTAAGAAAGTTAAAGAAGAATATAATAATTATCCTGTTGTAAATAGGGAAGGCAACTTGTACACATGTCTCCTTTGTGAAGGTGATGAGACTGTTTATGGAGAAGCAAAAGCTATAATGCTTCATGTTAAAACAGCTCATGATCAACGCTTATATATTTGTGATGTATGCGGTGAAGATTTTCGGAAACGTAATGAACTTTCTTTACATTTAGATGAGCATGTAGCAACTGAAGAAGGTGACTTTCAGTGTGAAGTATGTAATAGAATTTTTAGTAATTTGCGTCTATTTCGCATACATAAACGTATGCACTACCCACAGAATAAAGCTTGGGCCTGCGAAACGTGTGGTAAAAAATATAGTTCTAAAAATTTACTTGATGAACATACTAACACGCATACAGGAGCCAGACCTTACATATGCAAGAAAGCAATGTGCGGCAAAGCATTTGCATCGAAGTATACTTTTAAAGCACATGAGAAAACACATGAGGTTCGACCAAGGCCTTTTCAATGTTCTCAGTGCAATAAAACTTTTTTGAGTCAACAAAATTTAACCCAGCACGAAAGAACTCATTCTGGTATAAAGGAATTTCAATGTCATCTTTGTGGTAGGTTTTATTTTATTATGTATTGACTGTCTTTTTCTTTAAATTTTTTAACGAAAAATTTTTTGTTTGCAGAGAAACAATTTGGTTCGGCGCATAATTTAGAAGTTCATTCTATAGTCCATACTGGATATAAGCCACACATATGTGGACTTTGCGGAAAAGCATTTGCAAGAAAGGCAGAAATACGAGATCATGAAAGAACACACACTGGAGAGAGACCATATCAATGTGAATTTTGTGGAGCTACCTTCAGCCAAAGATCAAATTTACAGAGTCATAAACGAGCAACTCATTATGATGATAAACGATATAAATGTGAAGAGTGTGGAAAAGGTTTCAAGCGACGAAGGTATAGTTGTAATTATTTTAATTTTTTGATTTGCATTCCCCTTTACTTTTACAATTATGGGATAATAAAATTATCCTCTGTATTCTTCTCGTAATTTTTTTTAAAAGTTAATAAAATTATAGTACTCTTATAGGTATATCTATGAAACACTATTGAACTTTTTATTTCAGATTGCTTGATTATCACGTTAAAGCAGCTCATACAGGAGAGCGCCCTTTTAAATGTGACGTCTGTGAAGCTACATTTGTCTACCCCGAACATTTCAAGAAACATAGAAGGATCCACACCGGAGAGAAACCGTTCTGTTGTGAAGTTTGTGGGAAAGCGTTTAACAGTAGAGATAACAGAAATGCACACAGGTTTGTCCATTCGGACAAAAAACCGTATGAATGCCTAGTTTGTGGTGCGGGATTTATGCGCAAACCTTTACTATTCCAACATATGCAGTCTTTAGGGCATTTGAATGATACAATAGTTGTCAATCAACCACGACTTACAACTGATGATGATCAAATCATTACAGTTAATGCTGAAGGAGAAATGGAAATAGTAGATGGCGATATTAGCCGATTGGAACGTATTAACGAAAATGACGAAGATATAAATGAAGATAGTAAATTGTATATAGCAGAATTGAAGGATCATATGCTTGTTGAAGGTAACGAAGTATTTGGTCAAAAGGGCACCCTTATTGTAGGAGAACAAATGGACGAAGATCAGCTTGAAGACACGGAAGCAGTGGAACACATCATTATTGATGGGCAACAGTTGCAATTTGAAGATGATGATGGTGAAGTAGAAGAATTGGAGGAGGGTGAAGATGGAGAGAATGGACAGCAGATCTTAACAACAGAAGAATATGAAGGTCTGATAACAAGCGAAGCTTTGGCAAATGGAGAGACTCAAATAATTCAAACAAAAGAAGGTCCGATTCAACTTGTACAAGTGCGAATACCAAATGATAACGGGGAAGAAGAAGATGCTTGGTTGAAAATTGTACCAGAATAATTTTTTTTGTAAATAGATGATTGTTAATTTTTTTTAAGTAGCAATTATTATAATGTATATATGTAAGGTGTAATTATAAATAAAAATTAATATTAATTTTTTAATATTTTGTTTAAAATTTCATGTTAACTATTTATTATTTATGTTCATTTCCAGTGACTAACTAAAATCTGTCTCTTAGATGTTTTTTTTTCAAATTCTGATATATCATGCAATTTTGGTTTATGCAAAATTCTAAATTGCTTTTTAGATCTTAACGTATTTTGAATTAAAATTATTCACCTCCTGTTTAAATCAGAATTTATTTAGAATATTCAACTTATGCATGCATAAAATCGTGAGCTTTTACACTACATGAAGCCGTCTCAGAAACGGGTTTTAGTAATTTAGGGTTGAGTACTTTTGTGAGGTTCCTTGAACTGACTTGTGATACAATCTTAATTGCATAAATTAAACTTGTATCGATCTTACTTAGCGTAAATAACAATACACTATTTGTTAAATTTGAACCTTTTTACTTGACCTTAATTACCACAAAGTCTTGGTCAGAAGTTATTGAAGATGAAAACTTCTATTAGAGCTGCATAAACCAATTGAGACTACACTGAAATAGAATTTATGTAAAAGAATGCAAACATGGATGTGACTGAATAAGGCAAATGGAAAACGTATAGTTTGGAACATTGGATATTTTACTTCAAAATAGGAATTGCTTATCTTTTCCTTCTTTGTAAGGATTTTTCAATTTTTAAAGCCATTAATTTGTTTAATAAATTCTTACAGTACATGAGAAGGAAAAAAGTTAACGTGTTCGTAAGATCATGGTATGCACGCGTACACAAAATGTGGCTAAAATCCTACAAATTTCACGGTTTTGAGCCGGGGCAGGTAGAAATGTTTTTTTTACCTACACCGGCTCAAAACCGAGAAATTTGTAGGATTTTAGTCACATTTTGTACACGTGCATACCGTGATCATGTGAAAACGCTGGGCGCTAATGGGTTAAACAATCTTTAAATGTCTTACAGTTGCTTTTTGGGGACAAAGAAATCAGTAAAGTTACTATTTAAATACTATTTATTTATTGCCATTTGGGAATGTTCCATAGAATTAAGATGTTTAATTATATATTATAAATGTTATTACATATCAAGTTTAAAAAATCATTTACTGAGATAAATAAAATAAATGCTATAGTTGTGCGTGAGAGTGGGAGCACAACAAATGGTTTTTTTCGTATTATTAAAAAAATGTGTTTTATTAAAAATATAAGTACCATTCGCTTAGAGATGGGCGATAAATGTCGTAACGAGTATTTGGATCCAGAATTTTTCTGGAACAGTAACATGTTACTTGATACTTGAAATAACAAAAAATACTTCGTGAGTAACATTTTTCCTCATAAAGAAGATCCACTCAAATCGTAGTAAACCAATCATAATTTTCCAAAATTGGTCAAGCTGGTGAAAGAAAATTTTTGTTGTTTGACCATGTTTGTACCCTGCGAAAGAATTTTTCTAAAGCAGAGTATGCATTAAAAAAACTATTGTTTTTAATATTAATCATTAATTAATAAAGTAGATTTGTAAAAATACTGTCTTTTTTTTCCTGAATAAGCTTTTGTTAATAAATTTCTTTAAATAAATCTCTAAATGCATAATAACATCATATTAAAAAAGTTAATTCTTAAGTATTCATGTTACTTTTATTATTTTGTTCTATATTATGTAATAATGTGAATAATAAATTATAAGTGCTCTTTACTTTAAAAGTATACATTAATGAGAGAAACATGAATTAAGGTCATTTCTAATCTCCCGAACAACAAATATACAATAATTGTATATTTGTTAATGTTATTAAAGTATAAAGCAACAAGTAATTTATTTGTTTATTTATTAGAAGGTTCCGAGACAGGACCCTACATGGGCCCAAATAACAGGGAACACTAATTTTACAAAAACTAGAATACATTACCCAAGATGTAAACTTAAAACAAATGCAAAACAGAAAACAAAACATAAGTGTCTTTATGAAAATAACAATAACCGTAGTCAGAAACAGAAAGACGCAGAGAGACACCCCCCCCACGCAACGTGACGCGTAACTAGTAGCTTCCTTACCACCGATCTCCGGGCATCCTTCTTAACCAATTACCTACCAAATTTTTTTATTTCTATTTTTTGTAAATTAATTATTGTTTTTTTACTGGAAAAGTATGTTAGTAAGTCAAATTAACAAAAAAAAAAACAACCATTGCTGAAAAAAATCAAAATTTTGAAAAAGTGGGGATCGTGACAGGTCTAATGTTAAATAATAGAAATTTTGTTAGTAAAATGTATAATTATGTTACAACAATTACAAATTATGCCAAT
>JAUIMW010000242.1:0-20628 GCA_033557785.1 Enochrus cinctus | reverse complement strand
GAGAGTCATATATTGGGAAACATGTAGGTGAAGAGTAGGCGAATAATTAATATAGCTACCTAAAAATAAGCTACGTATAACGAAATAGATATCATTTGCGAGGGTGGTCCCAAAAGTACCCGACCTGACGTATAGATGGCGGTTGTTGCTTTAAAAAATTATTATGGTAGAAAGCACTAGCCTAATAAAGCTTTAGTTTCAAATTTTAAGACGCTACGTTGTTTAGTATTTGTTTGACAGTCATCAATAGTGAATTTCCAAATATGGCAAAAATTGGTCATCGTTATATGAAACAATACTTCAATTTAAAAGGTCCAAGTCCAACCAATATAAAAGTCAAGCTTGATTCTACTCTGGTGGAGTCTGCTCCTTCGTTTGCAACAGTAAAATATTGGGAGGCAGAGTTTAAACGAGGCCGTACTAGCTGCCAAGACGCACATCGCAGGTGACCACGCCAGAATTAGTAAAAAAAAATTGGACATGAGAAAGATGACTGTGCGAAAGAGGGATGCCTCGTTTGCTCACAAAAGAACAAAAACGTCGTGAGGATGTTTCAATCGAGTGTTTGGCGATGTTTTAGAGCAATAAAGCCGATTTTTTGCGTTGATTCAACTATGGATGAAACATGGGTTCATCACTTCACACCTGAGACAAAAAAACTGTCAAATCAATTGGCTCCAAAAAAGGTGAAGTTCCATCCGCAAGGTCATGGCGTCAATTTTTTGAGATGCGCGTGTTGTTTCATCAAGACAATGCACCAGCTCACACATCTGTTATGGCGGTGGCCAAAATCAATGATTAAAGTTCGAATTACTTTCTCACGCACCCTATTAGCCAGATTTAGCATCCTCAGATTGAAAAATGTTGAATAGGCGTACGGCCTTACACATTTTTTTGCCCCCTAACAACCTAGTGTTATATGGATAACCTATTGTCCTTCCGTTGGTTGGTCAAGAGGGCCCTGGTTTTATTTTATAATAGGATAATGTAAAGCTGTTCTCAGCAAGAGTGGTTCTAAATTCGTTTGATGAAATTCGTAATGTCATGAACTAGCCGGCTAACAGTCCTATCCTCAATTCAATTAAACATCTTTGGAGTATCATGTAAAGAACATTACGAGATCGACCACAGGCAAATACACCTCAAGGCCGAAATTTTAGGAGTTAGGGGACGATATAACGTTATTAGTTTTGTTTTTTTTATTTTGGGATATTTTAAACTATTAATAGTGCTGTTTTTTTTTCTTCGACTCTCGTTTTTTGAATTTTAAATATATTTTTTCACAAATTACTTTCAAAAAATCATATCTAGTCCATTGGCCCACAAAATTTATTTATATAAGTGATACGTATTTCGTTGTGATCAGTTTATTATCTTATTGTTATGTAGTTAAGGTTAAGGAAATCAAAAAGAAACAATTTTTATTAATAGTTGCAATAAAACAGTGCCAAAAAGAAACCTTAGTGCGTCATAGATATAGCAGCACTATAAATCCATATTACTACCCTGTGACGTCACATACATTTTTATTTCGTTAATTTACTGAAAATTTCAACACCCTCTGGCCTATGTCAAAAACGATGGTATTTTAATATATTTTATAACGTGGAAGCAACATTTCTTCCAAATTTAAATCTTGCGTAACGCTTACACACTCATTTTATTTTCCGCGCCAATATTTATAAGCACAGATACGAACCTCTGCAGGAATCTCCTCCAATCAAATAAGATTTTTGCATTAAGAGCTTCAGTATTAAGTCAACTTAATATTTATTTAAATGAAATATATACAAAGTGCAGCATACATTACCATGGTTATAAACATAAACAAAACACTTAAAAATGCTTGCGACACTCCATGAATACTGCAGTCTCCCTCTGTTGTCACATTTATACAACTCTTTGACTTTAGTTGTCACATTTCTAGAAATTTCCGATTCTAGAAAATATAGCAAGTGGTAGCAGTTGAACGAGCACAGCTCCTGCTGAATTCCTGCAGCATTTTCTAGTGATTTCTCTGCGCGAGTGGAATAGGAATTAATTTCCTAAATTTAAAGCCATATTCTTAATCTTTTCATTGAGGTATGGCTTATTTGAAAAGCCATTTTAATTTTGTAGCAATTTTAACCACCTTACATGTGTTAATGGATCATCAACTTTGACTTTTTGAATTAAATTGCCTTTCTTTTTTAGGTAAATTCGTTGTAGTTTAACTATTATAAAATGGCCAAGTGGGGTGAAGGTGATCCTCGCTGGATTGTTGAAGAAAGGCCAGATGCAACCAACGTCAACAATTGGCACTGGACGGAACGCAACGCTACTCCTTGGTCCCAAGAACGCATAAAGGAATTGTTCAAGAGCGTTCCTATACCTTCTGAAGTAGCAAAATTGGAAATCGAAGGCGTAGATAAGTGTGAGGGTGAGGCATCAGCGAACAACCGAAAGGGAAAACTAATTTTCTTCTATGAATGGGATCTTAGTCTTAATTGGACCGGTAAACTTATTGATGGCTCTGGTGTGGAATATAGTGGCAAAGTGAATATTCCTAATTTATCGGAGGAAAATAATGTCTCTGAAATAGATGTAAGTATAATAAAAATTATAAATTTATTCAAATAAATAACATGCTATATCCTTCTATATAGATTCAGATAACAGTTAAAGATTCAGATGAAGAAGGGGACGCTTTGAAAAACATAATGTTACGGTCAGGAAAAGAAGTGATACGAGATAAATTATCGCTTTATATAACTAGTTTGAAAGAAGAGTTTTCAAAAGGTATGATTTTACCTAAAAAGGATGAAGTCAAACCAGATTCCGTTAAAACGTTAACTAGCGGATTCAACAAAAAAGTCAACATGGCACCAGTAACTTCAAATAACAAACAAATAGGACTAAAAATTGAAACAACTACGGTTAAAAGCACAATAAAATTCCAGTGTAAAGCTCAAGAATTTTACGATGCGATGACACGAATTGAAATGGTCACCGCCTTTACCCGGGGTCATGTAAAATGTAACGCGGAAAAAGGAGGAAAGTTCCAATTGTTTGGCGGAAATATTGTAGGAACCTTCATGGAGTTGGAACCTGCGAAAAAAATCATACAGCAGTGGAGGTATAAACAATGGCCAGAAGGACATTATTCAATAGTAAACATTAGTATAAACGAAAAGGTAAACAATATTTGAGAATATACTTTTTTAATAATCTAATGGTTTTGTGTTTTCTAGAGTGATCACACAGAAGTAGATTTAGTTCAAACTGGAGTCCCAGCAAGTGAAGCGGAAGTTACTAAAAACAACTGGGATCGTTACTACTGGGATTCTATGAAAAAAACTTTCGGGTTTGGAGCATTTTTCACATAATTTAGTCTTGAATTCATTTCTACATAAATGTAATTTTACCATATTTTTTTTTTAGTATTTCTATAGTATAGATATTTTTTTAATTTAATTTTAATGTAGAAAAATTGTATAATAATGCTTTTACACGTAAGTTTTTATGGATTTATCCAAAATTAATTTATTTACATCTGTTTTCAATTGCGATAATTAGATGTTTTCCATTCTTTTTAATGATGCTGTATCATTGACAGTTAGCTAAAATACAAAATTGTATCATCTTTTGTGTTTTTAATTATTCAGTATTGTACTGTATTTACAAACTTATCTAAAGTATCTCTTAGTAATAATAAGAAATTATTATTATTGTGTTAAAGAAGCCTCGGTCTTTTCGCAGAACCTTCTGTCTCCATATTGTTGCTGCGAATATAGGTTTGAAATACAGCAGCATCTTTTTTTAGGTCGATTTAAAAATCAGAATGCTTAAATACTATGATTTCCTCTCTTCTCTACGGAGTTGAGGCCTGGACATTAATGAATGCTTTGCTAAAAAGAATAGAACCTTTTGAGATGTGGGCATACAGAAGAAATTTGAAGATCAGCTGGGTAGATAGAATAATGAATGAGGAAGCGAGAAAAATAATGGAGAAGTGAAATGTTAGCAGAACAATATTGTGGTTGAAAAATCTTGGAGCATGTTTCAGCAGATTGTCAGCTCAATTGTTTCACGCAGCAATGAACAAAGTGAATATGATTAATTTTCTTGCGAGTTAAACATGATAGTCAACGATCGAATCAGTCATGATACTGGTAGAAGAAGAAAAGCTATATAAGCCAGAAAAGGCGCATTTTTAAATTTCTTGTGAAATAATTTTCTAGAATTAGAATTAGTATAAAATACAACAGATCTCTATTTCAAAATAGAATAAGTACTTTTTAGGTAGAGATATTTTAGCGACCAACCATTCTGGTCAAAAAATGATTCATTATAATGAACCACTGTGGCTGAAACTATTTGGGTTATATTCCCAGTCGCCTTTGAATTTCCTATATTTTTAAATACATGCCTTATAGTTTTAGGATTAATGTTATTTTAAGGGCAATCGTTTTAGGATATTTTGAAAAAACTTTTTTATGTTTTCATTTTTGCATTATGAATACGGGCAGCACTAAAATACTGTTAACTTACCGAGAAGATAATATTTTAAGGTTTACGACGGGAATTACATACTTTCAAGATGTATAAATTGGAATCTTTATGCGGTGTTCAATAACTTTTATGATGACTGTATCAAATGTAAATTATTAACAAATCAACTGAAATTTGACCAAAAATGCTGAATAAACTTGTGGCCAATTTTTTCAGCGATCCTAAGGGCGATGTGAATTGGAGTCTAACTCCTAGTAGAAACACCTTTGCTGGTAAGGTGGAAGATGAGGAAACGAAGCAAAGTATCCACAACATGTCAACACATTTAGCAAGTGCTGCGTCTTAATTTCACAACCCTCTTATGAAAATGCCGTATTTGAAATTCAACGAGTCAGTCTGCCTCACAGATTCTGGGAGGACACTTGGCTCGTTATTGGACACCACGACGTTTGCTACCAAGATTAGGAGTGAAAGGCTCGAATACCTTACTTAATGTGTGTAATTATAGCTGCTATACATTATTCAGGCAAGATCAGGAGATCCAACTTAATGAAATACAGTAGAACACTTTAAGGAATACCGGTTTAAAGACGGCCAGTTTAGAGTCCTCCGCTCTAAGTTTCAAACGTGGAGCAGTTCTTCATATATGGTGTTACTATTGAAAATTTACTTCAACTTTAATCCATTTTAAGAACAGTTACAGCATAGAAAGCATCCTTGGTTCCCGAATCAGTCGCTAAACTGGAGTTCTATTGTATTTGGTTATTGTCAGGGTGAGTAAAGAAAGGAGGACCTTATTGAACTTCGGAGAGGCCATATGCTGTATTACCGAAGAAATAAAAATGGAAAAGCTAGAGGTATAGGATTTATTGTAAACAAGAGACTTCTACATCTTGTAGTCAAGTGTGACAGTTCTTCGGATCGGGTTGCCAGATTGAAAATAAAACTGTCCCAATGGTAAAGGCATCCAATTTTGAAGGTTTAATAATATTAACATTCAGTTAGGTGATGAGGTGTGAAACCCCAAGTTTTACCATACGTGTCAGGAGTATAACTATATTGTGCATTTGTTGCCTACGAAAATGCTATAAAGACTATCACAATAGGACAGTTACTTAAAAAAGTTGACATACCATCGACGAACTCATTCAAAATATCTACAGTCTTGCAACATCGTCTGCTACACCTTATGACAAAACTGATCGATTTCTTATAATGAAGGGTGTGCGACAATGTGGTAGGATGTCTCCAACATTCCTCACAGCCAAGAATAGCAATAGAATGTATGTTCCAAACACATGACTGAAGCAACAAAGGCATACAGTTAATAGATAACACCTACATCTTTTAACATTTGCAGAGATTGGCCTCAAGATAAGGAAGACAAAAATTATGTTCAATAGCTCAGTCATATCAGATGACTGACTGACTTGAAAAATTGTTTCATCTTACTTGTATGTAAGGCCAATCACTATGGATTGTGACATACGAGACTGGTTCCAGAAGTACCTGATGCTTCGTTATTTGGTATTTGTTTGGCAGCCATCAATAGTGAACGCTCTCAGTGAATTTGTAAACATGGAAAAAATTGGTTGTTATGTGATACAAAACTTTCATTTGAATGGTTTAAGTCCAACCGATATCAAAGCCGAGCCAGATTCTACTCTGGGGGAGTCTGCTCCTTTTTTTAGAACAGTAAAATATTGGATGGTAGAGTTTAAACGAGGCCATACAAGCTGAAATTACACAAAATGGTATTGGATGATTGTCGATTGAAATTTCCCGAGCTAGCAGACATGGTGAGTATTTCAAAAAGTGCTATACAATGCATATTTGCTGAAAATTTGAACATGAGAAAGTTGTGCGCAAGATGGGTGCAGTGTTTGCTCACAATGGAACAAAAACAGCAATGTGAGGATGTTTCAATTAAGCATTTGGTGATATTTTACAGCAATAAAGCCGAATTTTTGCATCGATGCAAATGAGATCATTTTCATTAATGGTTTAATGGTTTATTTTAAAATTTATACACAAATAATACAAGTCTATTAAAATTTATTTAATTGAATTTACTATTCTGTTCCATAAAATCAACTGTGTTATAAGCTCCTTTCACCAGTATTATTTTACTTTTTTGCTTAAAGGTTGCTCAACTAGTGCTGTGATCTTTGGTGATAACTTATTATATAACTTGATTAACGTATGGTTGATTCCATGCTGAAATTTTTTGACTCGATGTTAGGGAAATGACAATTCAAGTTTTTTTTAGTTGGTGTTTCAACGAGTGAGCATGGAGTGGCAAGGTTAGTATATAGAAGGAAGGTAAGGATAAGGTTTTTAAATCCTTAAAATACTGTCTGCAACTATCACGATATCCCAGTTTACAGATGATTCTTATGGCTTTTTTCTGCAGTATAAAGATTGAGATCATCTCTGGCACTAATACTCATATCTGTATTGCGTAAGTAGCAATACTATGAAAATATGAATATTATACCGAGATGGTTGTTACTTTGGGCAGATTTCTTGCAATCACATTCAAACAGTAGAGTGCAGATGTTAATTTTTACAGTTGAATTTTGTACTACATTATTCTGTTTTCACTAGAAGGTAAGTATTTTTATTTTTTCTTTATTCATTGGTAGGCAGTTGGCATCAAACCATTTTTTGCTTCTTCTATAACTGATTTTGTGGTCACGCATAGCTCATTAAAGTTTCTTCCAGTATTTATTAAAGAAGTGTTGTCTTCATGGGCCCAGTACTGAGTCCTATGGAACACCATTCCACAGATGCAACCAGCTAGACATCTGACCCTTCCATGCCACCTGCTTCTTCCTTTCTTCAAGATAAGAAGTAAACAGTTTTCCTTCCTTTCCATATATACCATAATGCTCCAGTTTCTGCAGAAAAATTGTATGATTTACTGAATCAAACGGCTTACTAAGGTCACAGTAGGCTATTTGTGCTAATTCCTGCTTATCAAAAGCTTCCAGTAAGTTGTTGACTTGTAAAATTGCTGTTTTGGTATACTTTTTGCTGAGGTAGCCTTGTTGGTTTTTGGATAAGGAATTATTCTTTTCAAGATGATCTAGAAGTATGTTTTTTATGATGGTTTCAAAAAACTTAGAGAGAGCTGGTAATATGAAAATTTACCAGTAATTGTTTGTGTTGTTCTTGTCACCTCTTTTAAAAATAGGTATAAGTTTAGCTTTTTTTAGTTCTGGAAAATATCCTTCTTTGAGGCACTTGTTTATTAGGTAACATAAGTGGACCATTATATAATGGTTTGATTGAATAATTTCCTCTTCATTTAATGGTTTTAAATTAGTTTTGAATGTTGCCTCTGCTTTTATATATTCTATTGGATTTACTGTATTTTGGGATCCAGAAAAAAAACCTGCCTTTATAAAAAAAACTAGTTAGTTGTTATCTTCAATTGATTTCTGCTTGACTTTTCCTGTCTCTACTCGCACTAGTTTCCAACACGCAGAAATTTTGTTGTCGGTGTTGTTCACATAGTTGCCATATGCTTCTCTTTTTCCTCCCAAAAATGGCTTGGTGGTAAAAGATTTGCCAACAATTAAGAAGTGGAATCTACAGTTGATGGCTATTTTGAGGCCCTCGACGGTTCTCACTATAAACAGGCTATCAAAGCTATTGAACATTGTAGGAAAAGTGTGTCAAGTTGAAAGAAGACTATGTTGACAAATAAAAATGTAAAAATATGATTGGTCTCACATTATATAATAGATAAAGTTGTAACTGTATCAGAATGTAAACCTAGTCAGAGATTTTATTGAAGTTGTAAAAAAATGCAAGTGGAGATGGGTAGGTGCAAACTGTACTGTAGATGATCACTGTTTCATATGCCTAGAGATAAGATTCATACAAGAAAGTGCTTCAATGACAAATGGGACCATGAGTTGAGGAAATATCTGGGAGTGACTTGGACAAGAGAGGCACTGGACAGATTAAATTGGCTGATGATAATGATGATTTTTATTATAAAATTGGGCAATTGATTCCTTGAATTTTTTTAACCTTTTATGTTCAGAAGGTGCTTTGTTTACTCTAAACTGATCTATGAGTGCTAGTTCCTAGGCAAGTTAGTATTTCTTGCTGCCATTTAAAATTTACATTAACTGTGTCGGAATTAGAACAGAAAATATGAATTCCTATTATTATAAAATGATAAATATTTGTAGAATAAATATGTAGTAGTTATTATAAAATTATTGCTATTCATCTATTATTAAACTATATTATTATTGATAAATATTTCATGAAATTTTCAAATTTTGAAATATGTAACGGACGAAATAATTATTTTCATCAATTTATGTATATGTAACCAAATCTATCAAAATTTATTATTACTAATTGGTGTAAATTAATTTTTTCTTAATGATGAACAGAAAATTCTGTAATAAGTTTTACATAGAATAATCGAAAATAACTCAATATAACTCGAACAGAACACTGGGTGTTTGGGTAATTTTAAAGATGTGCAACTGACAATCAGCTGTTGAATTCCTAACCTTACTTTTAAAGTTTTATTTACAATATTGGATTGTGTTTTCACTCTTTAGTGATTTGTACTGTGAATTACATTTGATTCCCAAAAAAGGACAAGTAAAATGGGTGAACGCAAAGGAACCAACAAATATTATCCTCCTGACTATGACCCAAAGGCTGGAGGGCTAAATAAATTTTTGGGCACGCATGCCCTACGTGAAAGAGCAAGGAAAATACACGAAGGTATTATAATAATTCGCTTTGAGTTACCTTACAATATATGGTGCGAAGGCTGTAATAACCACGTCGGTATGGGTGTGAGATATAATGCTGAAAAAACTAAAGTCGGAATGTACTACTCGACACCGGTTTATCAATTTAAAATGAAATGCCATTTATGTGATAATCACTTTATTATAAAAACTGATCCCAAAGTAAGTACAACAAATTGAAATTAATAGTAGATAACCAAATAGTAAATTTAATATATTTTACAGAATTTAGACTATGTGATAATTTCGGGGGCGAGAAGACAAGAAAATAGGTGGGACCCGACTCAAAACGAACAGATTGTACCAGAAACAAAAGAAACACAAAAGAAACTATTTGATGACCCAATGTATAAGTTAGAACATGGTGTTAACGATCAAAATACAACAGAAGCTATGAAGCCACGATTAGCAAAACTATTTTCTAGAAATGAATCGACATGGTCGGATTGTTTTACAGCAAACCAAAAGTTGCGTAAAATTTTTCGGGTTGGTTTCTAAATTTATTTATGTTATCCAAGTATATTTGAAACTTTTTTTTTTAGAAAAAGTCGGCTGAATTAAAACAATCAAGTGAAATAGATAGAGCCCTCTTGAAGAAATCTTCCTTGGATATTCCTTTACTGCCTGAAAGCAAAGAAGATGCAAGGATGGCAATGCTGTTAACCATGAAAACTAAGCGGGATACGAATGCTACAACTTCCAAACTCATCAATACTCCTATTTTACCTTCAACTTCTTTGGCAAAACTTAAAAAATTTAAATTGGACAAGGAACCATGTTTAAAAGACCTAGTGAAAAGGAAAACTAATAATGTAGTGCCAGAAAAGAAAATAAAGTTGTCCTCGTTGGTTGAATATGACTCAAGCAGTGATTCAGACATATAAAAAATAGTTTAACGAGAATTTATTTTAAAGAAGTTGTTTTATAATGTATATATTTGTTTATTTTTTAATTTCTTCAATAAAAATAATTTATTATATATCTTAATTATTTGGTCTATCAAAGTTGAAAGAATAACACAATTTAACTTTATTAATGTTTATTTAATTACTCTACAATAATTTAAATATCAATATTCCAGGCTAATAATACTTATTTTAAAATATCACAAAATATAATAACCAGTAATTGGTCAATAGTAGTTTCAAATATTAAATAGAATATATTTTGTAAAAAATAAAATGTGATTGATATGTTGCGAGTGAAGTATATAAATATATGTATTATATACAAAAGGAAGCATTTTAAGCATAGCTTTGGCCATGTTCTAGTTTTATTCCAGCAATTTTACTCCCCTGCTCCACCCAAGATTTTAACCGTCCTCTAAGTTCTTCCAAACTTTTTGATTTTGCTTTATTTATGCGCTTATATTTAACATCTTTTGGCTTAGTGACCGATCTATGATTCGACATAACTCTATTATAAGTAATAACTTGATTAGTAGTAACTTTTTTGATTGTCCCGTCGTTAGTTTCCGCCAAGTTGTCCAGATGAGGCCAACTGGCGATTCTACAAACGCTTTCTTTATCACAAGTGCTTTCGAAATCTGATTCGTTTTGTGATCCCGAATTGACATTACAAATATTTTTACTGCTATTTGCAAAGGCATTTCTTTTCTTAATTGTGTCGTTAACTTCGGGGTTTCCTTGGTTGGCTTGTTCATTGTCTGGATCTGTTTCTTCTACACTGTAGACAGTTTCGAGAATTTCAGGCCTTTTAAGAAAACCACTTGATCTACGAACTACATTGCATTTTATATTAGCATTCATAGCGTCTGAAACTGATCGCGCGATAGTTATGCCATCGCTTCCTCTCCGATATTTTGTCATTTGCGATATGTCGGAATCCACGTCTTCCATAACAACTGCGCTATCAGAATCAGTTATTAAATCTAGATCTAACATGCTTATATCTGTTTGCATGTCTTCATTTTCTAATGCATCTAAGCCGTTGTCTAGCAATCTATTGTTTAAAAGTGATATAACTCTTTGCTGTTTGTGTATAATTGATTCTCGATGATTTAGCATTATGGAAATGTCTTTTTGCTTGCGGATAAGTCGAGACTCGAAGAGAATAAGTTTTGAAGAAAGCGATTTTAATCTATTTGCATTTTCGTTTTGAAGCTGAATTATAAATGCCTCCTGAAAAAAGAATAAGACATTATTACAAATTGTTCACTGGTAATGTTTGTTGCAAATTTTAAAATATTTCCATTACAATTCCTTAGCCATTGTGAGAATGGTATAATCAATTCTGTATGTTAATTATTTCAATTATTGAGCATTAAGGTTTAGAAATATGGAGTTTATTTCACGGGAAATAGTATGTCCTGTTTACTTACTTGTATCTTGTAAGCACGTCTCCAAACAAGTAGCTGCTGGGCTTGGATTCTCATTTTTTGGCGTAAAATTTGCAATAGTTTTAAAGCATCATCTAGGCAACTAACTTCTGACATATTGATTTGTTTTACTTCATGCATGTTTAAAAAATAAATACCAAATTATTTCTTTCCATAAATCTGAAACAATACATAAAAAAACTATATAATGTGTAGATATTCAATGTTACAATATAGGTAGTAAACAATTGAAATGCCTTGACCGATTTTATTTATTCGAGTACCATTCGATTTCCAAATTTAAGGATGATTCCTAGTTAAAATTAATGCACCTAATTCTCTTGCACCCTGTATAGTAATCAACATTCTCAGCTGTTTTTCGTAAAAATGCATGTTATTACATTATCTGTTTTTCATAAACTACTCCAATCCATTAAATTTTAGCTATAAAATGGAACTTTTTTAATATTGGGAGATAAAATATTTAAGGAACTTATACAAAGGATACAGAATG
The DNA here is from genome assembly GCA_033557785.1 of Enochrus cinctus. Lineage (NCBI taxonomy): Eukaryota > Metazoa > Arthropoda > Insecta > Coleoptera > Hydrophilidae > Enochrus > Enochrus cinctus. The sequence goes on along the minus strand of JAUIMW010000242.1, from coordinate 8,498 downwards.
TCATTACCATTGAAACGGACAGTATTTTAACTGAAAACGATGTGTTTAAGGCACATTACTTTTTTAATTGCTATACACCAACAAAGAAACATTGATAAAAATGTAATTTTTCGTACGATTTTTAATCACTTTTAAAACGTGATATATAGTTCGAACGATTATTTTATTTTATCTGAAAACATTATAATCGCAATTTCGCGGTAAAATAATTTTTATTATTTTTTTAACTACCTTCTTACACCAATTAAAATATTTTAAATCAATACATTGATTTATACAAAAAACTTTTAATTTTTTTAATTAATGCATATATATTTACATTAAGCATAAATTAAATTTAAACAGCAACAAACTCGACGGACAACACTTTTTTAATTCACTTTTGACTCTCTCAACAAATAAAAGTAAAGGTATACATCATACAAAAAGTTCTTTAAACAAAGTTTTCTATAAAATGCCAAGGTTAAAAATTTGGATGAAATATAAAAGTAAACCAGATATAATTACGACAGCTCGGGGAACTATTCTACTAGAAATTACTTTTCCAATATAAATACATAATATCGACATTCTGTATAAATTAAAAGTAAAGAAGCACTTTTTAGTTTTCAATAAAAACAAATGCAATGTGTAGGTTTACCTTTAGTCCTGAGCGTTCTAAATAGATTGTTGTTGGTCCTTTCACATACACGTAAATAAATGATGGAATTGTGTAATTATTTTGCACATAGCTTTAAAATTTGATTGTTTACTCGATTTTTCCATCCACGAAGCGGCAAATTGGTTGATTGACCTTTTCCAAACACAAAACTACTACTATTTCACATCAAAATATACCTTATTTACAACTACAACGTTACTAACCTATAGATAAATTGTGTACTAACCTGTACGATACCTGTCGTATGCCGTAAAGTGTTATACAACGGAACCCTGAAGGTATTCCCCACCAAATATAGGGCTTCTCTGTCTTTATAGCGGTAAATGTATCTCCACTATGAGTCTATCTCTGTTGCAAAATGAACGAATGCCCGGAACATAGATCCCTAGAAAGAACTTTTATGCAGCAAAGAGCAGATCAACAACAAAATAGCAAATAACACTTTAAATTGTTAATACACAAGTTGGTGTAATTTACGTACTGCACGGCCACGTCCCGTTCTAAATTAAAGCAAAAGAGCGCTTAACAGACGACGAAAATTGTCTTAAAAACTTTCATTATTGATCTGGCAAAAATCACAACAGTAGGGGCGAATTTAGATAGCAGGAACCGCAGAATTTAATGTCAGTTTCGGCCATAAAACGTTTGTTTTGCACCATGTGGATGTAGAATGTAATATTCTTTGCATATAAACCGTTTACTTGCGGTGTCACCTCAACGAAATGAGTATGATACAGGATTCTGTTCTATTTTACATAGACGCGTTTATGCATATCATATCGTAAATAATAGAGATGCATATAACGGAGAAAGGATAGAAAATCTCTTTATGTAACTCCTTGCATTCGAATTATATAACTTTGTATACTATACATTGCTTATATGAAAGTTAATCGTTAGGTGCAAAGTCAGTGGAATAACTATTGAAATTCTATAAAACCCTGCGCCGAAATGCCACCTGTTTACCCTATACTAGCTGGAATGGTGGATGCATTATAGAAAACTCTGCGTCAAAGTACCACTAGCTTCCCCTATCCTACCTGAAATGGTGGATGCATATTTAAGACTTCGTGTCTTGCCTTATTGGAAAATCAATTGTTACTGTTCATTGTTTCCTGGTTATAAGGAGTATCAAAGGAAAAGTTGTATAAGCCCAAAATAGAGAAACATAAAATATTTATCTGAAGATATTTTTAAGTTTACATTTTAAATATTTATTTTAAAGTAATTAACATATTTGGACGTACAATTGTATAAAAAATTATGAATATAAATAACATCTTTACTACTATATGCACACATTTCTTATAAAACATTTGATGTGATTAAATTTAAAAAATATTAAACTAAAATAACTTATTTACTAATTTTTTTAACCAAATATCAACTTTATATAACATTACTATCGTTATTAAGATATTCGACTATCCTGATTTACCATAACCTTGTTGGGAATTCTCTGTCATCAAAATTCGATATGGATGAATATCATCTAGTGTAAGGCGTCATTTCTTCTAGGCACTAGTCTATGTTTAAACCACGTGCGAAATTATAACGAAAAACTCCAGATGCCACGATGCCATCCCAAGCACTTTCCACTCTCACTGCTAATGAATAACTGCAGCAATAAGCAGCTTCCTACGATTCATCGTAGCGTTATATTACTATAATTTTCTTAGTGCTCTTAGTAGTACTAAAATTTACATCCCTCGGTATTACATCTACATTTAAACTCCTTTTACATACACAACATGCGATCCACCCAATGTAGTTGAAGGTATTGCAATCTCCAACAGAAAAAATAAAATTTTAATTTTATAAATATAAGAAAAAAATAATTAAATTGTAAATTTAGTTAATTAATTCGCACGATATAATATCACATGTCTATCTTCCATATTAAGGTTTCCAGGGGTGACTGGGGTTTTTGGTGGACTTGTCCTTGGATCTTCGTTTAGACTAGTTCGTCCTCGTCTGAATTTGCTATACTACCGATAAATTGTTCATTGAAACCAATTCGGCGAGGTATTTTTGTTGAGATAATTTTCTTTAAAAATTGTGAAAAAAAATCTTCTCGAGAATGTACTTGATTTGACTCCATATTCCAAACAGCTTGTGAACTTTAACAGTTTGCTGTAGCTAAACAACTATAAGTACCGAACGGAAGTTTTGAATTCAGGTTAACCACATGTGGAGTTTTTTAATATTTAAAAATAGTTGCATTCTCTATTGCCCCGTATGCATATAGAGATATATATTATTATATAGATGAATATCTTTATAGTATCGTTGTTCATATTACCGCTGCTTAATTTATTGATGGCTGCTTCGATTGGTATATACAAGCATATTAAAAACTGCTCCTATACGTCGCTATGCATACCAGGTCTTAAACTGTGGGTCGCGACGCCCAAGAGGGTTTCAACAGCTTTTTTATGAGGCTTAAAGACATCTCAAAGTTTGCAATTCAACTGGATAAGTCGACAAACATTACCAAAATGGCACAGTTGTTACTTTATGTAAGATATATTTATGAGGAAACCATTCATGAAGACCTACTGATTTAGAAATGAACATATGTATTACTTTTACACACTGTATGATACACAGAGAGGCACTTGTTGCTAAAATCTTTCTTCGGAATTAGATGCTGTGCTTTTTGAAGCATTTCAAGTGATTAACTTTATTAAAAGTCGAGCACTTAATAGTTGACTGTTTTCAAATTTGTGCATTGACATGGATTCTGATTATAGAAGTTTATTGCTACGTGCCGAAGTTAGGTGGTTGTAAAGAGGCCCAAATTTGAATATTTTGAATACAGCGAAATTCCAATCTAGCCGATTATTTTCAGGATAATTTATGGCTTCTGAAGCTATGTTATTTTTAAAATATTTTTGATAAAATGATTTGAGTATATCAATGCAAGGAATCAGCGATAATAAATCTAAGTTGAAAGATAAAAATTAAGGCTTCATTAAAAAAATTATATTGAACGGCAGACTCAAAAGTGGTTCACTAGAAATGTTTCCATTAACAGACGAACATACAGTAGATAAAAATATTTGAAGGATCTGAAAGTTCAAATACAAAAGTATTTTCCTAGTAATGCTGACAAACAATATTGGATCTGCTAATCATTTGCAATTACAATGCAAGAAATCAATTTTTTGCGTTGAAAAATCCAAAAAGAATTTGTAGTTCTATTGGCTGATTCAAGTTTGCATCTCAGACTTTCCCAACTACCATTGCGTGAATTTTGGGTTGAAATCAAATCAGAATATTCAGTACTATCAGACATGGCATTAAACATACTCCTTCAATTTTGTTCAACGTACTTATGCGAATCAGCTTTTTCTACATTAACATACCTAAATGTTTGTATTTATTCAACCTTGATACACTGCTTCATTTGGAAATATTATTAATATAAATTTTATATCAAACTGATTTAATTTAAATGCGAACAGAAGAATAACGTTGCTATCAATGGATACTAAAACAATATCAAAGTAATATTTTTATAAATATATCAAAAAAATTTATAAAAAAGAAAAAAGTCTTTTAAAATTAAAAATATTCTCAAGCTTTCGATCAGCGTTTTAATATTCGTTAGGAGTAAATCAATATTTATTAACGAACGATATTTTTAATTTTTGAAGATTTTTTATTGTTTTAATCAACATTAATTATTATTGTTATAGTTACTTTTAACTAATAGTAATAATTAATAAATAAATTTTTACAAAACGAAATTACAAATGTAAGAAAAAAAATTCAATACAAAAAATCAAAACTAATATCCGTTAAATACTGTTAACAAATCAATATAAATTGATTATAATAATTACAAACAAATAAATTTTAAATGTAGCTTTTAAATATAATCATTGCGAAATTAAACAAAATTGGCACAATAATAACATCTACAATGTTAATAAAACACATTTCCCTTTTTTTTAATGTTATAGATTTTTTTAGTTTTTTTTTTTTGAAATTTAGCTTTGTCCTTTGTTTTTAATTTCCATTTACATTCCTTGTGATTTTTTGTAACAGTAACAAAGCCATTGTTGGTGTAATAATATATTTACTCGAATTGTTCAACATTTACAAAATGTTTATATATAAAATCGCATATCAATCTGTTATTGTATGAAGTATGATGTATGATTCTATTTTGTTACTTCCATTTATGTTGAAATTGACCTAGAAATCAATGATGCGAATGCCAACTGATAAAAATTCGACAATTTTAACTTGTGCCGAAAGAAAAAAATCAAACGTCAAATGATAATTCGAATACACTCTATTTTATTATAAGTCCAACTTACTAACGTCGATGATCCATTTGGGTACCAAAGCTGTAATTGTAATAATTGAACAGTTGAATTTTTGCAAGTTGGCGTTCACGTCATTGATTTTTGGGTTAATTTCCGATTAAAATGTATGATTTCATCTTTGTATATTCCATTTGAAACGTTACATTAACAATGTAATAAATAAAGATAGAATCATACATTTTTGTCCCAACTGGCAAAAATTGTACTTTTTTCGTTACATATATATTGGCTATGAACTTCCTCTACTGCCTCGGTCGACCAGCAAAGCTGTGAGTACCGTCTGTCCATTTTTAAACAGATTTGGTGTAAGAGATGGTTATACTGGAGAACACCATTCGTATAAATCACTCTCAGTAAGTGTCTGTCATTGAGAAGAGCCACAATTGTCGTAACTAATCGCTAAATGTGTGAATGTTAGAATTAAAAGTTTTAATTTATATTAAAAAATGTATTTTTACTTAGACTTATTCTCAGTAGCTAGATATTAACTGAACAAACACTTCATCTGTAATATTAAAGTAAGCTTGGCACTCCTTTTACATATAATAAAAAATACAACAGTAATTTAAAAATTTTAATTTGCTGACTTCTGTAATTATTAATTTCTGATTTATATCACCAAATTCAACGAAAACCTTGTAATGTGTAATTTTTAGCATTTCATCCAACTCAGATATCACCAGAAAACCTACATTTGTGTAATGTAAAGCTATTTCATAATCTTTTATTCGGATGGCACTAAACATTTTTATTTCTTATTTAAGCAAGTTCGCATGCGATTGCTCATTCAAGTTATTTTTCAATATGTGTACATTTTATTCAACATGTAATTAATATAAGCAAAATTTTAATTCAGAAAACGTCAATTTCAGATTAGTCAATTAAAATCCACGAAGCATCAATTATGATTCAGAAAGTTTCAGTTATTATTCAGCATTCATTTTAGTATAAAAATTGGAATTATATTTGACTTTTATGAATTACAATTTACTACTCTTAATTGAAGTCTTTCTTAATTACAATTGAATATTGCCAATTTTCATTAAAAATATCATAATTAGTCTCTGTTAAAACATTTATGTTGTCTTGTAAGTAGTATAATTAAATAAAAAGGGACGAACGAAAGAGAATTTCGAGTAGTTTATTATTATTTACATTCTTCTTTATAAGATTCTCAAAAAGGCTACCATTTTCTGCTAAGCAACAATGGGCTCTACAACCTAACCTTAGATAATAGAAAAAGGTGTGAATTTCATCAATGTTAAGATTTGAAAGAGAGTAAACACCTGGAGGTAGACTTTTGTCACAGAATTTTTGTTTCGATTATTAACATCAATTGTAAAAGTTCCAAATATAGAACAATTACTACAGTTGAATATCCGACAAAAATGTATGATTCTATCTTTTTTTATTCCATTGTAAACGTAAGTGGAAATTGGTCGTAAATTAAAAAAATTAATCAAAAACATACGAAATTTTGTCTTTGAATTTTAAAAAATACGAAATAATAAAAATATTTATTTAATGTTAATGCCGAGAACTTCTGCTTTTTTTATACCTACAAAATCATATGTTGATAGTGGTTGTTTAGTCACAATTTACATAATACATAATATAACTACTTATTTTATTTTTACAGATAATGACTGAATAATAACAGAATGGAATTACCTCTTGAAGATTTTTGAAAAATAAAAATCTGTAGTTCATTAGATTCCTAAATTCTGGTGGCTCTCTGCTTTCTTATATTATTAGAATATGACTGAAGGTAAAAATGTTCAAAAGCAAATCAAAGTAGAATGTATGTAAGAAAAGTTTTTATAAGTACAACATTATAAAAAGAAATATGTAAAGAAAGAGAAATCTTATATTGAAAAGAAAAGGCTTATGATCACGGAGCAAAGAAGAGTGATTACTTTTAGATGCAGTACAAAATGTGGTCCTCCAGACCTTCTTGTGTTGCTTCTTTCATTTGGAAAAATCAGTAAACACCCCTTTATTGTAGTAAAAAAACAACAACTTGAACGACAGCAGGGGGTCTGGGGAACATCGAATGTCCTCCAGGTGCAGTGCCATTAAAGTACTTATGATTGATATTTAAAGATCTCTTTAATATTAATTATTTGTTTCAGTTTGTTTAAGTTTAATCGCTCGATAATAAGAAGGTAATTAGTAACCAAGAAAAGTAAGGAAGTGTAAATAGGAGTACAATGATAGTAGTGCACCTGGAGGACATTCGTTGTCCCCCAGACTCCTTAGTGACCCTTCTTTTACTTGGAAAAATCAGTAAACACCCCTTTGTTGAAGTAGAACAAAAACAATTTGAAAGAGCACCAGGAGTCTGGGGGTCATGGAATGTCACTTTAATTTATTGCACTGTTTATGCATATACATTTTGTCATTTATACCAAGCATAACAGATACCAATAAATTGAATTGCGAAGGCTTGTCCGAGTTTGCAAGTTATAGGGTGGAGCATGTATCAATAAAATGAATAAACGAGCAACTATCGATTCGCTTTGTCTGTATATTTTTAAAATATATTTTTCGATTTACAAAAATGGATTTTTTGATAATAGCTTCACGTACCACAATTAAATGGCCATAATTACTCAGAAAGAAACTTATTATCAAATAAATATCGCCATGAAAACAAAAAATTAAATGGAAAGCAAAATCATTCAAGAAATAACGAAAGCCCAATCTTCTTAGTGTTTCAGGTGTGAACAGCACCTTATATACTTAAATTTGCCAAAAAAATAGATATTACTAGAAACATTATTTATTGATTTTAAATGTTTTAATAAAATCGTGTAGCCATGTTGTTAATGCTGTCTAAAAACATGTTTTTATTTGGGTAGATGGTAGTAGTTACACCTTGTGGAGCCATGCCAAAGCTAAAGAATATTTCGTATATTTAGAATATCACATGATATATGTTCTTTTTGCTTTGTTCGATTACTAACAAGGTCATAAAAATAGTATTCACTAAAACAGTCACTACTAAACTTACCTAAGAGGCCCTTTTAATAAATATTTTTAGGCAATCGCTTAATTTTGTACTTTTTGCATATACTTAAAATCATAATGAAATAGTACTTTATAACAAGTAAGACAACATAATAAACAGCTGTGGCGGCATACAACCGGATTGTTTCACAGGCAAAAAGTTGGTTGACTATTCTACTGTATTTAACAATAACCTATTGTAAAGTGCAAGTTTCATTGGCTATAAATGAGTCGCTTCGTCGATGTACTCACGTAAACCTATTAAATATATAACTTTAAATTGTTACATAACAAATTTGGGTTAAAATAAAACCAGAATTGTTGATTTAACAGCCCCAAAGAAAACAAGGGCAATTACACCATGTGTTTTAATAATTACTTAACGAAATGTATTTCAAAAGCTGTAAATTACAAGTGAAAATATTCATTCCGGATAAAATAACATTGTTCCCTACAAACCTGCATTTATCTTTTGGCTTTTATGGCTTATC
>JAUIMW010000241.1:0-20636 GCA_033557785.1 Enochrus cinctus | reverse complement strand
ATATATATATATATATATAATAAATCCGTAGTTCAGTGCACCACGTAACATCCAGACGCACATATACTCAGAGAATGCCAACAAGATAAGGCAACTCAAACTGTCGACATCTCCCATCTCAGCGTGGAATAGTTTTATAAGTACTGCGTCGCCGAACATTGGCAACATAGACCTGCAATAGGACAACCAAACGAGAACTTCAGTTTCAAAGCGGCCCAAGTATTCTGGCGAAGCACGCTTAATCGAACCAGGAGCATCGAATGAGACGATGGATGAAAGGAGGAATTTATTCCAAAAATTTCTTAAATCAATGAAATCCCTGGACGCATTGAGTGCACAACTGAAAGTAGAAGAATATAAATCCTCAACAAGTCTTTATTGTAAGTATTGTAAGATTCCTCCGTCAATTAGAACACAAAGAAGAACACCAGGATGCATTCGGCTTGGACTTGAACAAGTTCGAGGAATTTTGTGGAGGTACTTGGGCCGAAGAGAAGAAGTACTGCAGCATGGTTGGACTCTCAGTCGATGACATGAGTAGGTGTATCAGGCGAACGCAGAACCGGAAGACACCACGACCAGATGGAATCCACAACTTCTGTATCGAGACTTTTTCATCTACCCAGGTGTCTCGCCTATTCATTCACGAAAGCTGTGGGGGATCTTACGAGTATCCCTGACTACCTCTCCGAGGGAAACTTCTTACTCTTCAAGAAAGGAGACAGGGCATATCCTAAGAGTTATAGGCCCATCACATGCTTGTCGACAATCTACAAGCTCTTCACAGCTTTAATCAACGAGAAGATCTACAAGCACTGCATAACAACAATGTAATGGAGGCTGAGCAGAAAGGAAGCGAGAGAGGTTCTTTGGGATGCAAACAGCAACTTACCATCGACGGCGTAGTTCTCAAGCAGCAGCAAAGGAAGAAACGCAATCTTCACGTCTGCTATATAGATTACGAGAAGACTTTCAATTCTGTACCCCATTACTGGCTCGTTAAAGTTCTGGAAATCTACAAGATTGACCCAAAGATAAGACAAACCTTACAACATCTCATGACATCATGGAAGATCAGCCTATGGATGAACGGCCTGGACGTAGGAAAAATCAACATAAAGGAGATTTTACAAGGGGATTCACTGTCGTCTGTTTGGTTTTGCCTGGCTTTGAACCCAATGTCGACCCTCCTTAACTGGACGCGATGCGGCTTCAAGTCGAACACGAAACGCCAGAAGAGGTTATCTCACTTACTCTATATGGATGACTTAAAGCTCTACGGCGAGATAGAGGAAAAACTTGATGAGCTCATGAACATTTTCGAAGTATTCAGCCGGTATATCGGAATGAACTTCGAGCTCGACAAGTACTCCAGGATAGCTATCAGGAGAGGAATCGTAGAAGCATCACAGGAAGAAAATCGTGACATTAAAAAGCTGGAACCGTACCGTTATCTCGGAATGCCGCAGAATCAACGACAAGAATTTCAGGTTAGGTACCACAAGAGGATAACAAAGCTGATGAACACCCATCTCTCAGGAGGAAACCTCATAGCCGCCTGGCGATACCGGTTCTTGTCTATTCGTTTGGGATCGTCAATTGGTCTGTCACAGACTTGGAAGAGCTGGATAGGCTAACTCGGCGGATCTGCACCAAATTTCGAAAACTTCATCCCAACGCTTCGGTAGGGAGATTGTACGCATCGCGAAGGGAAGGAGGAAGAGGACTCAATAACGTCAGGAGACTGTGCCTTGCTCAGGAAAAGATGATGCGCGAACGTTTTCTCTCAACTGGCGATAAACTGATGAAGCAGGTGGCAAGAGAGGACAAAGGATATACGCCACTTCGGCTGGGCCAACCGAACTACATTCTGGAGACACCATTTAGATAGGTCAACGATAGACATTGGAAGAAAGGAGCTCTACATGGAAGATACCCTGCTCTGCTCGGTGGAGATGGAGTTAATGTGGAGAGCTCGTTGTTCAGCGCGAAATCATTTGATACATTTATAAATAAAATTAACATCGTTTATAAGTACATGCGCCGACAAAGGGCGAAGTTCAGTTGACCAGACTGAATATTGGTCCCTGTTCCACTCAACCCCACCAACTTATATACAGTTTTAAATATTCGACAAACATTAGTCCACCCGGTCGATTCAGCCGAAATTAACTAATCTAAGATGGCACACAGCAATGCTTCCAAATTCCCAATTAGCCACAACAGTCAGGCAATCATGGAAAGAAATTCCTATGATCACTTTGACAATTCTGCTTTTTACCTTTAAGTGCATTTATATTTTCATAACATATAAACAAGACAGTCCACCACTTGAGAGCAAGTTGTAATGTTTAGCCGCCATATACGAAAACGAACGAGATTTTTTGATATAGGTATGCAGAAGTTCTTTCACGCGTGAGCTTGTAGGTGAGACAGGTAAGTTCTGACATAAGGCCGGGTCATGAGACATTGCTCTGACAGAATTCAGAAAATGATTATTAAAACTATTGACTTGTTTTAATTTTTCTTGTATATCTACTTTTATATATTGTTACTGTTCATATTTTTAAGAGTGCTCCAAATTCTCTTTGGTTTTTTGGTTTTTATCATAGTTTCCAAGTAAGCCTTTTTCTCCGCTCGAATAGATTTAGTAGTAAAATTTCTTAGGGATTTATAATATTCGTGGTGATGTGGCTGCCTAGTACGTTTAAACTTCGATAAAGCCCGATCCCGCAGCGACATAAGTAACTTGATGTTGCCCGTCATCCACGGTGCATGCGGCTTCGAGCAACGGATAATACGAAACCTATTTATTATTCCCAATAGCCGCAGACTAAGAAATGACACTTTATTGTTTACCCCTTCCATGACAAAAATAAAATTAAAAGAGATTTGTAATAGTTGCTGCAGATATAATTCGTGGTTGAATTTTTTTAAATCTCTGAAGGTTCTATACTTTATAGCACTGGCAATTTTTAAAAGTGAAAACTCACATACTATTATCAATGCGGCTAGTAATAATTAAATCAATTAGTGTAGAAGTCGCGTTATTCTAGTTGGCTGCTGCACCAACTGACGCAATGACAACTCTTCAAGCACCGTGCCCAGCCTTTTTGACATCGGATTGTCAAACTTGAGAAAATCCACATTGAAATCCCCAGAACAGAATAAAATCTCGATATTTAACGTGTATTGAAATTCGTTTAAAAAATATGTAAATTCCTGTGAGGGTGGTCTATAAACGAATCCAAACGCGTGAGCACTCCCCTGCAGTTTAACAGATATCCATACGTATGTATGACACTGACCATATCATCGGATATTTAATCATTAAGCCATGTCTCACCCACACCAAACGCGATAAGTAAATCAGCAATCTCACCCATATGCAATAATAGTGATCTTATATTTATAAATTTAAATTTAAATTTACCTGCCATTAAAACATTCAGAAATGGGGAAGCATAATAATGAATTTGAATCCAACTTGGTTAGTGATTAAAAATATATATGTGTTTATAAAGAAAATATTATAGTAATTAGAAAAATTGAAATATTTCCGAAGCAAAGCTTTGCGCAAAAATAAAACAAAATTACAAAAATAAGACTTGAGTCGGCAGAGTAACACAAAGAACAAAAAAAGAAAAAGAACTGTTGTGTTTGTATGTAACAAACGCACAATAAAGTATAGGTCGCAAAAATCGCCTCGCTCAACCAAACAAAAGTTTTTGTACCCACAATATACAAATGTGATGTTAGAATTAAACAATTAAATGGCTGCCAAACCCCCGGCCCTCCCCTCTAACAAAAGGTAGGCCCCGAATATACCCAAACGAAAAAAAGGAAAATAATAAATGTACTTAGCAATTAATATCATGAATATCATATACAATTCACTTTAATACAATTAAAATCCATTGCCCAACATCACAGAAATACATTAGTAGAGGGAGACATCATAAATACAATTAATTGCACAAATTTAAGAATAATCTCTTCAAAAACACATTTTAAACATTGTACATACTGTAGTTTTTGACAATACACAGTATTACTTTTTTCCGATCCATCAGAGCTAGCCTGAGGTAGGCTCACTCACCGGTCCAGTTAAACGTTCGAGGTCCGACAGTATTTCGATCCTATGCACTTTATCATCTATTTTAATGAATATCTTGGAATTTTGAATCCAAGCAAACCTATTTCCAAGGCGCGCGAGTGCAGACTTGAGTAATTCTAGTCTGTATGCGGTCAAGTCCTCTCGTATTGTAATTTTCGTTCCCATTAATCGTTTCTTGTTACGGTATACCAAATTTTTAACGTCTCTTCTAACAAATCTTACGATTATGGAGGTTGCATGTCCCTGGGCAGCGGGAAGTCTGTGACAACAGTCTATGTCTTCCTCGCGTATGTTGAGTTTCAATTTTTCTTTAAAAAGAAGTGCTACAACAGTATTTGTATTTTCATTTTCCTCTTCTGCCACCCCAAAGATCCTAACGCTGTTTAAACGAGTGTATTGCTGCGCCGCTTCAACGGCACTTCGGAGTTGGTTCACCTCATTTTGCAACTCTTTAATTTTACGTAGTATTCCCTTTTTAGGACCTCAGTCACTGTCTGCACGATTTTTGTAATGAAATTTTTATCAACTATCACTTTATCTAACGCCTTATGAATTAAATTTTCGTCCTGATAATCACGTTGGACGGTTGCTCTTGTATCTGGCATTTTTCTGGGTATTATAAAAATCAGCGATCACGTTCACCTACTCGGTTCGTTGGTTCGACATATATGACCATGTAGAAGTATAGTACATCAAATGGACAACTATAAGCATGAAGGTAATGCTCAAAGAAATGGAATAAATGCAGCGATCCATAACAGCAGACATACAAAAGCAAGATGCACAGGAAAGTCCAGAAGCATCTACATAGAGCAGCGAGATGTAATGGAAAGAGGCAAAGCCGACGCAGGAGTTAAAGAACGCCCTATCAAACTGTGGTGACCTTGATAGTCTGATAAATGTTATCCAAAAAGAATGGCCGCGTTTGCAATTACAAAACTCATCAAAACGAAAGATCTGAAAGATAAAGAAGTAGCTACAATTACAAAAACAGAATTGCGTGAAAATGACAAATTTAATAAATTAAAGTAAAGCAATACAGAACGCATAACTGCAAGCAGGAATTATACTCACTAGTGCAAAAAAAAATGTCAGCCTCGAAACAAGCTTGGAGTTTATGGAAGTCGAGAAACGTTAACATATGGCGGTTGGGTACAGAAAGGAAAAAACAAATGGAATAAATAATACAGGGAGTGGCTAAGGAGCCTCTGTTATAATACCAACGGAGATGAGGCACAACTCATAAAAAAGATTATAAAATACGTATATAGAGACAAAAAGGAGAGCAATATATTTTTCATACCATATAGTAATATGGTAATAGTTCAGAAAACCAAGTAAGGGAAGGCGTCCCAGTAGAGAGGAGTAGGAAGATATAAAACAGAAAAAGTAAGAACAAAACTGAATGACGACAGTAAAATCAAAACGATACTAGAAGCCGCAATAAAAATCAAGAGCAGTATTAAAATACAAAAACTATATATATACAAGTTAGCCATATGAATAAAGAAACAACGTCATAGTAAGAAAATATAAGACAGCGTTTGAAAGTATGCATTCCAGGAAGATGGGAAAGTGGAACGCATCCAAAAGAAAAGTACTGCAATTATCAGAGGAATAGGCGCAATCACAACGAACGAGGGTATTAAGAGGGTACTACAAGACATTCTAGAAAAGAAAGAAGAAATACAAACCAATGACAAAACACGAAAAGATAAAACACACTTGGCGACAGAAAACGCACAATTTGATCTGAAATGTGGAACCTTGTCCATAGGATAGGGTGAGTGCTAAGTTGTTGAACTCGATGCCAATACTTTGGGCACATAGCGGAGAAGAATGCAGGAAATGAAGATGATATGAAAAATAAGTGCCTAAAGTGCTGCCAACTCGGGCATCGGGAAGAAGACTGCAAAAACCCTCCGAAATGCTATCAATGCAACCAAGAGGGGGACGCTGCTGGTAAAATGGCCTGTCCAGAATATCGGAATTGCGTGCGAGAGATCAGAAAAAAAAACTTATAATGGAGCTCAAATTCGTACTAAAGGGAGAAGACCCATACACGATCTCTTATGGCATACAGAGAAGGGTAGCGATGTATTTATAATATCGGATCCTAATAAAAAAAACTAGCCTGTGAAAAGTACTACATCTGCGATAATATCTTCAAGAGCGCCGTGATAATTAGAAACGAACGCGATAAAACGGTTGTGATAAATGTACAAAAGGGTGATGATTACAAATGTGTGGAGCTACCAAGTTGTGTGGTATGACCTACTACTGACAAACCTGGATCTTATTGTGAAAAGGGAGAGAAAACTCGTCATAAGAGAATGCGAGATAAATGTAGTCTTTGGGGCTCGCCTTTTGACGATAGCAGAGTCCACCTTGTAGCGAATTGGACAGCCCAAGCAAGATCTTCTATTGATTTTACGGTTGGAACTGCTGGAGCAGCGAAGTAAATTAATGCATGATATAGTTAAAACGGAGGAAAACCTCTCGGATCACATAAATATAAATTTCATATTTAGACGTAATGCAGGAAAGTCCACGAACAAAGACTATAAGGTTTACATACAACCGCAACAAAGATAAGCAGGAAATGAATCAGTAACAGAGATCAAAGACCCCGAAAACTTGACTAGGAATAGGCAAGAAAAATGTCGAAAATTTCTAGTATACAGAGGGAGGCCAACAACAGAAAACCGGCCTACTGGTGGAACATTGGAATAGCAGAGATTAGAAGCAGATGCAATAAAACCAGGCGGATAATTACCCGAATGCGGAAAAAAGACAAAGCGCTGTGGAGGTGGAGGAAGTAGAGCAGAACTACCGCTGCGCAAGAGAAGATCTTAACACTCCGTTACACTCACTACGAATGGTCACGCGGCTACACACGCCGCGGTCTAAAAGGCCGCACTCTATATTACCGTGTATTTTAATAAAATTATTGTGTATTTATAATGTTTTTGAACTTTAAAACACTAAACATCAAATACAAATTGCTTTCGTCAATGACACTAAGTTGTTCGACATCTGAATCAGAACTAGGTGAAAAAGCCATTTGGACCATAAGGCGACCCCTTGATAAAGCCATTACTAAATATAGGTCACTACTTATTTACAAAACAAAAAACACAAGGTCACAGCACGGTCCGAAACGTTCCACATCTAAAAGACCACACCGTACTTTCAAGAGTGCTAAAAACTCATAAACTGCTAAAAATATATGTCCATCAGGAATAGGTCTTAGTCTTAAAGGCTTCAATTGAAATGGCGGCAGTGGAAATATTTTTTTCTGAAAGTGCAGTCTTTTCAACCGCGTTAGCGTGTATCGGAGTTTTAAGGATGTCAATGCATGTAGACAAAGATACACGAAAAATGTCACGTTAACTAACCAGTAAAGATGTTATGAAGTTTACAGCATCAAAAGAAAAAGAATCCTTTAACCAAGCGAACGAGCTCTGCACATCTCCTCCAACTCATAGATCCTTCCTTCTAATGACTGATGTTGTCCTCTCTAGATGGTGTCTCTTGAACGAAGTTCGGCTGTCCCAGTCGAAGTGGCGTATAACCTTTGTCAATGCTCAATCTCTTGATGTTACTGACTCCTCTTCCTTTTTCCCTTCGTGACGCGTACAATCTCTCTACCGAAGCGTTGGGATGAAGCTTTCGAAATAACCTCTTATGGTGTTTTGTGTTCAACTTGAAGCCGCATTGCGTCCGGCCAAGGAAGGTCGACATCGGATTCAAAGCCAGGCAAAACCAAAAAGGCGACAAAAATTCCCTTCTCCCTATGTTGATTTCTCCTACGTCCTGACCATTCATCCATAAATTGGTATTCCATGATGCCGTGAGATGTTGTAAGCTTTGTCTAATTTTTGGGAAGATCTTGTAGACTTCCAGAACGAAGCCGGCCATGGGGAACATAATCGAAAACCTTCGCGTAATCTATGTAGCAGACGTGAAGGGATTGCGTTTTTTTACTTTGCACCTGCTTGAGAACAAAGGCGTCGATGGTAAGCTGCTGTTTGCATCCCAAAGAACCTCTCTCGCAGCCTTTCTGCTCAGCTTCCAATACGCAACGATTGCAGATGTTTTCGTTGATTAGAGTTGTGAAGAGCATGTAGATTGTTGACTAGCATGTGATGGTCCTATAATTTCTAGGATCCGCCCTGATTCCTGAGTAAGAAGGTCTCGGAGAGGTAATTAGGAACACTCCTAGGAGACTCTGGGGCTCTTGAATTAATAGGCGATGTACCTGTGGGAAGATGAAAAAGTCTCAATCCAGAAGTTGTGGATTCCATCTGGCACTAGTGTCTTCCTATTTTGTGTTCGCCTGATACACCTAGTCACGCCATCCCCTGAGAACTCCGCTGATTCCATCTCTTGCACTGCCGTTTGCGCCCGAACTACACCGTCTATCCATGTTGTAGTCTTGTTGTATTTCTTCTCTTCGGCCCAAACTCCTCCCCAATATTCCTCAAACTTGTTCATGTCCTAGCCGGATGCATCCTGGTGATCCTTTTTCTGTTGGAGTTGAATTCGCTATTTTGTTCTTTCTATTTTGTGATCTCGTTATACCTTCTTAGTCGCGCACTCTTAGCCTTGATTTTCTGTGTTAGTTGGTCCTTGTAGTCGATTAACTTTTCTGGTGCCATGCCAATCTTTGCTCTTCTTGCTATATTTCTGGCCTTCCTGAAGATTTTATTTGAAGGGTCTCCTTTCAGGTATTCTTTTAGGATGTCAGCTTTTGCTCGCATGTCGTCTATGTTGTTGACGATTTTTCTTTTCCACGCTGGTTCTCTTTTTTTCCCGATGTCGTGTCCCGCGTCGAGGAAGGTAAGGTTTTTGACCGTTGAGTTCCAAAACAACCGTTGCAGCGCATTACAATGCGAGATGTATCTTTTTTATGGTGTTTTTGTCCATAGTCGACAGCACGTTTCTCAGTTTCCATGTCCTGCGAAGAACCGGCAGTCTTGGTCTCTCTACTTGCGTAGTTCTCTCAAAGAATGCTTGCTCAAAAACCGCTCTTTGATGTCCTGCCGATCTTGATTTTACTGATTTTGTTGATGTTGTGAATCATTATCTCAATGTTGATGTTTTGAAGTTCTTGCCCGTTTTCCGTCCCTTCCTGCCGTGTAGAATCATCTTGTTGATATGCGCCCTGATGCTGAAGTTCGTTTCCAGTTTCTCGTCGAATCTATTTCTTCAGGTGTTAAGTACTTCTTTCGGATGATGACATTCTTACAGTCTGTAATATTTTGTTCAGTAACGTGCATCTCCGGATGTCTCCTGGTAAACTCCGCATGAAGGGAAGATCTTCATTCTTGTGCATCATCTTGACACTTATTGGCGTAGTAGAATGCTCGATTAACTTCAATGTTCATCTCTCGAGACCATTTCATGCAATTGGTATCTTCTCACTTAATAGCAGCCCTCCTAACAATAGCCGTTGAGCCATCAGGTAGAGTGGAATTATGCTCTTCTGCCCTGTCTGTTGGTTCCACTCCTCGATTGTTGTGTTGAGCTGTCGTTTGTTGAATGACAGGGGCTCGCCTCCTCAGCTCCCTGCCACCGACGATTCGCAAACTACCATGTCCAGCGTTGGTTCTGAACATATAAGATGGAATGTAGTGAAAAATTGTCATATGAAGTGATCTTAAACTTTTAACTTAATCTTTAACAAATTAAATTTATAGCAAAACATTAAAACGACTTAAATTATAATAGTAATGCAGAACTTTTTCGAGGTTAGTGAAATGAAACGTCTCCATAACCAAAATATGCAGAAGTTTATCAAAAATGTCACGAGTAAATGACGTGCAATACGTTACACCTTATTGTTCTGAGTGTGACATGACGTTTTGACGTTTAAAAAACCTACATACGTCGTAAAGCACGACTACAAGTATACGCATCCATGCTAACGATCCTAACATTTTACGATGGCCGTATGAATTTTATAATCTCTCTAATTTTAATTAATCTAAACCATTGGTGGGCAATTTAATGGACATATTTTCCATTATTTCATAAAGGTAGCAAATTTTAAATATTCCTCCACGTTATATCTTGCCTACAAGGGGTATATTTTGAATGTAATAAAGCATTTTATCTTTAAAGTAAAGTAAGTGAAGTAAGGTAAAGTTAAATTAAAAAAGTTTATGTCAACAATTTAAAACATACTTTAATTGACTTCAAATAATCAAATGCGACATTATAACTTTAATATATTACCTTCTAATAAAATAAAACATTAAAGCCGGACATGATTTTAATTTATTTAATGTGAGCGTTAAACTTATATAAAATTAATTAGAATTTTGTTATCTGAGTAAAAACAGTTTTTAGTACCTCAGTGTAAACGACTGCAGGGCTGCGTGTACTGAATACTAATTGCAAAGTTGCTTTTTTATTTCCTTCTTTCTAAGGCAGACGTTTGTAGGATGCAACTCAACTAGTAACGGAAGTATTTCATTCTGCAAATATGTTTCACTTACATAATTCAATAGAGATAATTTTAAAGATAAAACTATCAACACTTTTCTTTCATCATAAAAATATTGTAGCAGAACTAATCCGACTTTTATACTCCATAAAAAAACTTCAATTATTGACCATGAGTTCAATCCTCGGGGTGGAATAACCCCTATCTGATCTGTATCTACCGCAGATAAGCTTAAATACGAATTATGGCACTTAAAACGTAAAAAAGAGGCCCACCACGATCTGTAAGATATGTGCCTCGTGGGATATTTTGCAAACTCTCCCCTATTCTACGCCTCTGGGGTAAATTACCTCTGTCCAGGCATTAAATCTGCTTACCTATCTCGCTCGTCTGCGTTTTTCTCACTTCGAATCCCCCTGACTCGTTTTGCTGGAAAGTTTGTTTATTTATTTTTAATTTACTCAACAAACTTTTAATCCCATCTTTTTTCTACTCGCCTTATTTTATTGGGCGAGAGAGATGCAGAATCGAACGTCGTCGTAGGGATTACATAACCGCATTCTGGTCAAACTGTCTCAACTTTTGGCCTGGTATAAATGGTCCCTGGGAGTTTACTTATGTATAAACTTTAACGCTAAAAGACGCTCTAATCACTATAAGATTAACTTTTCCGTGTTCTGTTAGTTAATTTCTTTCTTCATTTCGAAAATTTAAACTGCGATATAAAAATTTATATTAACATCCACTTACCTGTTTGCAGACCGTATTTTTGTACTTTGAGAAATGAAGAGTACGTATGCTCTGGGAAAGAATATTGTAATATGTTCTTAACTTAACACAATCTTTTAAATCAAGAACAAGCAACACATGCTTCAACGTTAGTGTAAAAGTGAGAAAATCATAGAAGTTGAAATTCGTTCTGAATATGAGGAAAATGCACTGAAATAAGAATCGCAGCGGAAAATAGATTTAGGAAAATATGACGACATTCAGTGTATCGATAGGTTTTACTACTAATAAATTGCAATTTTCAAATTGTAGATAATAATTTGATAAATTATTTTGATTTAGTAAGTAATTATTTGCGTACACGTATGTATACATAAAATATGTACAAATCGAAATTACAAAAAATAAGCAGTTTGTATCGCTCAGACCTTAAATGTGCAAGCGCACATGAGTATTTTAAAATTAGAAACATTAATGTAATTCGTTACGTCAACTTGTTACTACAAATTTAATTTTCATATGTATGATACAAAAAATTAAACAACCAATTTCTACCGACCGGTAGGTGAATTGTTGAAGTATTTCTTTTAATATCCTATAAAATGAAAAGGAAAGTTTGAGATATGAATATTCTAGTACTTGAAAGTAAGAAACTTGTTCGTTTTCTGAAGTAAAAGTTTTCTCTCCCTTCTAACAGAAATAGCTGTTGCATTAACACCCTTCTAATCCATTAACAAATTTAATTTTAATATTACCTTAAGAAATTCACTATAGTATATCTTGAGAAAGCGAAGAATGGTTTGTATTCTATAGTAATCAGGAATATAAATAAATTCACATATTTATCTAAAACATACTACTAACAATATTACTAAGTATTCTAGCCAACTTTCTTATTTTTTTTTTGTTACATAGTGTCAACTACTTTTTTACAGTTTAATTATTTTCACATAAATAAACCAGATTTTTATTTTCTTGCCATAATAATAACAGTAACATATAGTATGTCAGATTGTGCTCGGATCCAGAAAAAAAGGACAAGATGGACAAAAGGCCGATTAAAGTTTAAAGCTAGTCAGATAAAAGGCCGAAATGCAAAAGGCCGATAGGAACAAAAGGAAAATACGACCAAATGGCGAAATGAGAAAAGACCGGCACTGAAAAAAGGCCAATACAGACAAAAGACCACCAAGAATGAAAGAAAATCAAGTGTTTTTGTTACTATTGCAAACTATTAAGACCATATCTTGGGGTTTTTTCTGATTTTAGGTAATGTAATATCATAATTTTGATGAGAAAGCACGAGTAAACGTTAAGATTTATCTTAACAGTTCGACTACTTCTCATCTATTGTCATAATAACATAGTACGACAAAAAATTATTATAATATACAAAAAATATAACAACATATTAAATAGGATGTGTGTATGTGTGTGCGCCAATGCGTATGCGTATGTGTGTGTTGTTTTTTTTTGGGGGGAGGGGCGGTATCTACCTGGAGCATTAGTTTTATTATTTTTTATCTTTCTTTGCGATGACAAAAACACTTTCCAACATGTTAGTAACAATAAAACTTTAAGCTCCATTTATTACAGTCATTCTTGATTAGGATTTGGGAAAACCTGGTCTTTTTAGACCCGACGAGTCCGAATCGAGCGTACGATTATTTTTCGGGTCCGAGTCTTTTATTCTCGCAATTTTTACAATAGCACGAAAGTATTTTTCGTCTTCACGCCGATTAAAAACAAAAGATTTTTAACTGGCTTCAACGCCTAACGTAAATGTATTATTCTATACTTTTTTATGATGTTATACTACCAAATCAACTTCACATTATTTTTTAAAAATATTGCTTTAGTATTTACAAACATATTTTATAATTTTCTTAAAAAATAAAACTTGTCCGATAATCTAGAACGAATTCTTGTACAGAACTTAGATGCTACCGAAAATGTTCGTTCGGAATTTGTTGATGTTGTTTTTATAGTCATTAACGCTTGACACAAATTTTCTAAATATGCAGTTCTTTTTTTAGTTTTTGAAAATAATACAAATTCTTTTTCAAGATCAGCAAATTTTTCTTCGCAAATTGGCAAAATTGGACATTTGGCACTTTCTAATATTTTATGTTGTTCTTCCAGTGTTGATGCTAGTGCATTTCCTCTAGTATTATTGTTATTTTCAGTTGAATGTCCCCGTTCATAATGTGTGTTTTGCTGTTCTTCATCCCCATCAAATAATCTCTTCCATAAATCTATTGTAAATGTTTGTATTTTCTTTGAAGGCATAGTACCATTTACAAGAGAATCTAAAAGCTCTTCTAATTCTTTGTTTTTACGAATATTTATTTGAGTGTTCATCGTTATTAATAGCTCTCTACTTAAATTACCATTGGATTCTAATTTTATTTTTCTTAACATAAAATCAATTGATAATCAGGCTGTTTCAAGATTAGCATCGTTTCTGCTTAGAGCTTCAACAATTAATTTAATAGGCTTTAGCGTATTGTCCAATTTATGTAATAATTCAATATTAATATTTTCTATTAAATGTATACTTACAATATCTGGAAAAGCTTCTGTAATGATATTAAATAATTTTAAAAATCTAGATATCATTTCGAGCAATGAGTTCCAACGAGTTCTTACGTCTAGCACTAGCTGAAGTTCATTTCCTAAAACTATTTTGATCTTTTCTTGCAAAATATTATTTCGCACAGAAGAACTTTTAAAAAATTTAAAAATTATACCAACACTTTTTATATTTTCTTCTATTTTGTCCAAATTTAATAATTCAACTTATCCGTATTCTTGACGTCATCTTCGCTCTCGTCAAAAAATTTCATCTTGATCATAATCAATACCATCTTCACCATGGTCATCTTCATCTTGCATGACGGTAAAATTTCTCTTTTTACATAGCACATCACAAACAGCTAAGTGTATTGTATGATTCAAACACAAATTATAAAGACTAGGAGATTCTCTTCCAAATTTTATCATTACACTTGCACCGTAGCCGGTTGAACCAACTATATGTTTTTAAAATTAATATTATATGTGTTTAACACTCCGTTACATGCTAACGCGGTCGAAAAGACCGCGCTTTTAGAAAAAATGATCTTTACGTCCGCCATTTTAAGCGTTTAAGACTCCACCGTTTCCTCAACCTATTTGTCAGTGATAGGGCGATAAGCTGGGCATATTTTTTAAGCTTTTTTTGTGTTTTTAGCACTCTTGAAAGTACGATGCGGTCTTTTAGACCAAAGGCGCGTGTAACGGCGGAACTTTTCGTGTCGTGAACGGATAGTGATGTAACTTAGTGTTTTTTTGTTTTGTAAATAAATAGTGACTTATATTTAGTAATGGCTTTATCGAGGGGTCGTGTAATGGTCCAAATGGCCTTAAAAGCTGAGAATTCATCATATTCAGATGAAATTATTGAAGCTTATTCTGATTCAGATGTCGAACAACTTAGTATCATTGACGAAAGCAATTGAGTTATTATATTTATAATATAATTAATAAATATTATTTAAAATCAATGTGCATTTGCTGTTTGGTATTTTAAAGTTCAAGAACATTATAAATATACAATAATTTTATTTCAAAACATGATAATAAAAAGTGCGGTCTCTTAGACCGCGCTGCGTGACTTTCTGTAGCGCGTGTAACGTAGTGTTAAATATTGTTCTACTTTTTCAACTAATTGTAGAGCTGTGCACGAGTTCTCATTAAACCCAGATTATACACTGAAGAGTCAATTCCATAAAAATTTATATATATAGATATTTCCGATTTTTCATACTCGTCCTTTCATCAAGTGTAATGCTAAATCGTCAGCCTTCTTTAATTTTTTATTGTAATAATGCAAATATTTCCAACTTCCTTTTTTTTCCCGAAAAATTATGAATTAAATTCATAACATCTCTTTCGGCTTAAGGAATAACTTGATTTTACTAAACTTTCTCGAATAAAGCTAGACTTTGTAATCGCCCTAACTAATATACCATCAAGGGCGGCCATTTTAGCAATAATTTCTTCTTAAGGCTTTCTTGTGATGGAAACAAAAGTGTCGATAGTTTTAAATCGTTTGGAGGCGGAATTTCCTCCTACTTCTTCCCGCGTTGCTATAAAAATTTCATGTTTAGTTCTTAAATGTTTAATCCTTGATGAAGTATTTTCATCTTTATTTGATATTATCGACGAACCCTTGTTGCATTTACCACTTTTAAAATCGGTACATTGGGTGAAATGGTCCTATACTTTTGAATTCTTCGGCATAATGGGACTATTTTAAAATTTATCATAAATAATATAACTCACAGCGCTATTTACGCTTGTTATTAAGCGTTAGGTACAGTTGACTAGAGAGATCGGGGATTCACAAACCCTAGTACTGTATTGTTCTAGAAAATGAAGGGATACAGCACGACGACCCGCTGCTGCGTATGAAACAACGCCGAACATTCCAAACCCAAGGCTCATCGATTCTTAGATCGGGTATCGGATCCGGATATTTACCCTTAAACTAGCCGAGTTCGAGTCCGGGTACTCGGACCCGAAAAACCCTATTCTTAGTGCTATGTTATTGGGTTAGTACTATTACAATATCGCCTTTTACAAAAACAACCGACTTGCTATGTTAGTTTATTGATTCAGGCTCTCCATTATAATGATATTATTAAATTTAAGAATTCTTTGTTTCTTTTTTGTAATAGAACATACAACAGTAAAAATATACATTTAAGCCTGTAAATAAAAGATTAATAAATTTACATAAATTATGAATTTAATAAATAAGTATCCGTTCGTCAAATGTTCAATTGCAATTTTTCATTCTCATCAACTCTGTAAATTATGTTTCTGTCCGTCCATGTCAAACCGAACTTGTCAATTGTAATTCTTGGATTCGTTCCAAAGGAATTCTTTCGCGTTTCTGTGATGTAATATACAGGGTGATTACCTTCGATGGCGACAAACTTCGTCCACGCGTATTTCTTCATAAAATAAACAAATTGAGTTCATATCGTGTAGGTCAAATATTGAAAATAACTTTTTTTTTTAAATTAACAAATAATGTAACAAAAACCTATTGGGAACCTCTGAAAATAACTAATAGTATCTAAGCTTTTTAACCCTTCTTTACTATAAACATCTGTGTCACAATACAAATTGTTTACGTTATGCCTTTGAGTCATTGATGCTTAAAGCTTGACCATATCGATTGTTTCCACAAACCAGTGCGTTTAGGTAAAATACATCAGTTTTCTTAAAAAGTTTCTAATCCTAAAATAACACCCCTGCAAATACGTGCCTAAAAAGAATGATATCTTTCTATCATTCAATGAAGTTATAAATTCGTAAAGCAAGTGACAGAGACAAAGTGCCACAAAACACCTTTACAAAAATAACCGATTTCACCATTTTTTCACAGTAAAATACAAAGGAGTAAATAACCGTAAGTGTGGTAAATTTTTTTGCGTTTCGTCACGTCTGGTTCTATCGTCGTAAACAAATCTAATAGTCTCTGCCAAACTACAGATGTAAAAACAGATGATTTTTTATAATGAATCAGCGCTTGTTCTCTTAATGTTTAATATTTTTTTCTGGCCATATTGTTAACGTGGGACCATCACATTATAATTATTTGTTGTCCAAAATTATGAATTCTATGCGCTGGCGGAGTTTGTCGGTATCGAATAGAATCAGGCGGTATAGCGCTTCTATGCCTTGTATGTGCTTGCTTTCCTCAAAAAACAAGGTATATGTGCTTTATGTTATGTATTCACCAGTTTCACTTTGTAGCTCCGTCTATTAACGCGCAACAAAAAGTCTAAAAGACCGCATTTTGTATTATCGTATATTTACTTAAAGAAAATTGTATGTAATTATTTCGACTTGAAGAAGTCATTTGGCGGGCGCGCGACCGCATTTTTGTACGAATTGCAGCGATGAAAGCGTTTTTAATGAAAAGATGACGTGACTCTCGTCCTTTTAATGGCCAACTTTCGTTCCCGCGCCGGCCCCGTAATTACATCAACTTTTAAATTTTTTCCAAAAAAAAAACCATTTTTTAATGTCTCGAAAGTACGGCCGGTAGTAAGGCAAAATAGAAAAATTAAAGAAAATCCCCTAGCGGTGCTCGGGGGTGAAATTTTAAATGATTTCTTAGCATCCTGTTGCACGTGCTACAAAAAGTCACGTGGCTACACGCAGCGCGGTCTAAAAGACCCTACTATATATATCGTGTTTTTAAATAAAATTATTGTATATTTATAGTGTTTTGAACTGTAAAATACCAAACAACAAATACACATTGGCCTTAAATAATATTTATTAATAATATTACAAATATTATAAGTCAATTGCTTTCGTCAATGATAATAAGTTATTCGACATCTGAATGAGAATTAACTTCAATAATTTCATCTGAATATGATGAATTTTCAGCTTTTAAAGCCATTTGGACCATTAGACGACCCCTCAATAAAGTCATTACTATTTGAGTCACTACTTATTTTTAAACAAAAAAACACAAAGTTACAGCACTGTCCGATCACGGCATGAAAAGTTCCGCCGTTACACGCGCCTATGGTCTAAACGACCGCACCAGTACTTTCAAGAGTGCTAAGGACACATAAACAGCTTAAAAATATATGTCCATCTTACCACCCTATCACTAACTGGTAGGTTGAGGAATAGGTGGAGTCTTAAAGGCTTAAGTTAAAATGGTGGCCGTAGAGATAATTTTTTCTAAAAGCGCGTTGTTTTCGACCGCGTTAGCGTATAACGGATTGTCAAGTCTATGTTGGATAGTGTCCTTTTTACTCTTGGACATGCAAACATCATGTGCCAAGTTGAGTTGACTTGGCTACACCATGGACCACATCGACTTTTATGAATGAAAATACCAATTGTCAGCCTTTCATGGGCTAGCCTCCAGGCTATATATTCCTCCTTTTCTAAAGTAAATGGTTCATTGAAAGAAAGCCAGTGCGGCTCTTCTTGGTTCCAGTGATTTTTCAATTTACTGTCTATCACCAGCTTGCTTCTTTTTGATATATAAAAAATTGTTCTTGCTAATGATGAAAGTCTCATCATTGTAATTTAAAGAAAAATCATAGAACTCTCTGGATGGTCCGTTCACATTAAAATGTTTTCTGTTCACTATTGTTCTTCTTATGTAGTCCAGATTATTTATCAGTTCTTCTGGAACTTCCATTTGTCCGACCGTCCAAGATTGACCGTCAAAAATGTCATTCTATGTATATTTTTCAGTCCTTCGCCACATAATTGAAAATGGGATCCTAAAATAAAGTTACTCATTAGAGGTTCAGTTTAAAATTAAACCGCGCCTTGAATAACAGACTAATAAAGTTTGTATTATGTATACGAGTATGTCCCAGTTCTGGGGTTATATATAGAAGTTTGTCAGTTGTACAGTATTTCTATTTCCCCAAAAGAAATTCGTTATTCGTTTCTGCAATAAACTAATTTGTCGATAATTAAGTGGTAAAATTTGCAGTATATGCCAGAGTCTTGAAGTTATGAAAGATTTTATTAATATTTTTCTACCTTGATAAGATAATGAGGTTATTAATGGACACCATTTTTGAATAGTTTGTCAAGAATTGTTAAGATTTTGTCTAGTTATTCGTCCGTAATTTCGCCAGGATTTTGAGTGAACTCAACACCTAATATTTTTATATTGTCATTCGTCCAAGTTAATTCATGGGGGTTGTCTCTTCTATCCTTTCAAGATCTGGTCCAAAAACCTACAGATTTTTTTATATTTCATTTTGCTCCTGAAACATTTGAGTATAATTTAAATTGTGATTCAGCAACAGGTATATCCCATATGTTATTTATAAGCATAAATTTGTCCGTAAAGTATTTTGCTGATGGTCTATCACACTTGTAAAGAGATTTTAAATCCATGGATTCTAGTCTTCAAAGTTTAAAATAAGGGAATCCGGTAGATAATCATTATATTCGAAAACTTTGGTTCAACCCTGATATTTTAATTCCAGCACTTTACAAGGAAATTGAGGATACTAATTTGAAGCCTTCCGATACATTCTATATACTCTCTGCGTTTTTTCAGTATAAAAGATGCCTTCTACATTTACCCCTACATGGTTAACTATAAATTCGTCAGCTATTTCTTTTTTGTTGAAATAAACGCACAATCTGTTATGTGATAACTTAGAGGCATGCGCTATCGTTCTAGAGTCTACAATTTGGGTCAACTCCTTTAAATATTCAAAGTATTGTATTTCTTTTGTGGTATTGATAATAACCACTTGATCTTCCTTTGATGCGACAACTTTATGTCCGAGAGCTACAGAATAAGAATTACCTCGTAAGTTTGATTGAACATTAATGGTTGTGTTATGCGTAAGTGAGTTAGCATGCACGCCAGTCGGAGATGCTTCTAGTGTACTGGAAGTATTCCACCTTAAGGTTTGAGTGTTTCCGGGACCCCTATTGGACCCCGGAGTGTTACTTTTCATTATATTAATCAAATTTTAATGTCCCAATAAATAAATGTAATTCAAATAAATCGGCAAAATTTTAAAGAAATAAATTTTAGAATGTGTTACGAATATTATTTAAAATAGAGATAAATAATTAAAAAAAAAAATTCCTTTAGGTAAATAAACAAAAATTAATCTATTTTAATAGGAATAATTTTGAAAGTTGGAAAACACCCCAAAAATAAAACCAAAAATTTCCCTTTCATCCAATACTCAACATTTTATTTAGGATAAATAAATAAAGAAAATAATGAAATTAGATTCAAAATATGAAGAGAAAAATAGGAAATTAAGAGATCTAACTAAAATAACCAATCAACCAAAATAAACAAAAATCACACCAAAAAATAAAGAAAATTCAAAGGAATAGTCCCACACCAATTTAAAACAGTTTGGCTAAAAAGAAAGTGTTTTTAGGGCAAACTGTAGAGCTCTATCTAAACAATATACACGCTTCGAAAGATATAGTGTGTGTAAGTGTGAGTGCGTGTGTATGTGTGTTGTGAAATAGTGAAATAATTAAAAAAAAGAACTGATTGATCGGCAGTCGAGACGCCGCGCCACACTCACACATTTGTACAATTATATCTTGGGTAGATATAAGAAGAGTACACCTTCTGCAAGATGTATACTCGACCCATAATAATAGATGTAAATACTACACCACCGTAACTTGACATGACAACATAAGATAATGTCATTAGACAATTTTAGAATTTCTCTAAAGATGAACGCATACTGTTCGGATTTATCCGTTTGTTATTGCGACACCGGATCGGAGTGATTTCGTGATCCCTCG